>OZ012662.1:47508047-47628047 GCA_963942545.1 Oxycera nigricornis
TATCCTTAACATACATACATCTCTTCTATATTTATATAATTCAAGCCTTTAGCCTAAATTGACCTACTCCCTACAATATAATTCATTAATGATTTGTTCGTGTGAAGTGGCGAACGTAACAGCACCATTTTCCAAAAGACAGCGTTTACCCGCACGGTGGTTTGGAGTCTTCAAGGGTATGGCAGTCCCATATTTTGCCCGTGTGGGTTTGTGGATCGACCACGCTGCGTCACGAACGTAACATTACTTATTCCTCTGCCTTATGTAAGACTTTTTATGTTTTGCATATAATCAGACATCGAATTTTTACTGCGTATTACATGTTGTTTTATGATCGACTTCAAAATGAGAAATGATTACCAGTGTTTGAAGGTAAAACGGTGTATTAGTAAAGATACAATGATAGTCACTTATTTTCAAAATTATACGCTTAAAAAGTTCTCATCAAATAAAAATCGTAGTTTTTAGTAGTTGTTTAGTTTAGTTTTGAAGGGTTCGTAAGACTCTTCCCCATCTTTTGTAATACTTTTAGATTACATAAAATTAAACAGCGATTATTTAATGCATTTTCAAGATTAACTGCAAAACAAGAAATTATTATTAATCTCAATAATGTTAGATGGTGAAATAACATAAGTTCGATGTCTATGCAGCAGCCAGGGAAGTTTTGGAGGCAACGATTCAAAATGACCAATACGCGACAAAATCTCTTCGGCGTAGAGATAAAAACTGCATTGCATAGCCCCAAAATCCCAGTTTCATCAAATTTTCTCTTACGCCCTTTTGTTTTTCAAGCGTTGATGTGAAAATAATTAATTCCGTGAAAAAAGCTTTATAACCTGCTGTGGTGAGTTTGGTGCTGTACCTGCTCCGTGCAGGTGAGGGTTCCGCTTTCTATACTCATCTATAGAGATGATGAGTTTCTTCCTGTAGAAATACAGACTTTAGTTTTGGGAAGGAGGAGGAACAATTGGAACCTACGAGCAATATTTGGATTGCATCATGTTTGGCGCTGAGCAATGCTCGTTCAGCCGATATGTACCGAGTTAAAGGTTGCTAATGTAGAAGCAACACTTTGCCACTGTGAGGCAAGGGTTTTACTTTGCCGATGATAGGCAAAGTATCGCAAGAGGTGAGGCTGCCGATAACAAGGCAGGTATTAAATTAATCAACACACTTCTTGCGAGGTCTAAAAAAGACTGTCTTTATTTTCTTAATTCTTTTCCTTTTATACAATTTAAACTTACTCCCTACTCTAAAATCTATAACACAAATTTCCAATACTTAATCGAAATTCCCTTACTTTACATTTTAATATCTATAAACAATCCAATACTTATCATATGGGTTATCATGAATACAATTGCCCTAATTAGAACACATATTACTTGTCGAGGGCATTACTTTAGAATTTATCGTTACTAGTATTCATGATTCATATTCATTGTAGGATCATATTCATTTCATTGATAACCATTAGAGCTAAATATGACAGTGTAATGAATAAATCGGTTCGTGTACGTGTTACAAGCTTTAGCTCAATGCATTGTTTGTGTACATGCTACCAAGCTTTGTATGTTCATTTACCGATGGTTTATGACCATATTACACTACTCTTCCTCTGATTGCTCCGCATAAAGATTCAATCAATTCAATTACCGCCTACAGGGCCAAAAAAAGAAATTTAAAAAAATTGTCAGCACCTTTATTGAATGTTCTCACAAAACGTTTTTTGAAACATTATTTTATTGTTAGGGAATGCAAACAATTTTTTCATTTTGATTTTATTTTTCTAATTTATAGGGGGTGCCAAATTAAAGATCTTGAAGAAACACTGTCCCACTACGCGCAGTTAATCTTGAGATTAGTAAGTGTGGAACCAAAAAAGCAAAATGTTTCTTGAACAGGAAGGTGTTGGACAGGATAATTTACCACAATTAGTGTAAAATCGATAAAAAATAGAGGTCGAATGTTTGAAAAAAAGGTGAAAAATGGCCTATTTTCTAGATGCGCCTTCGGTTTCAAGCCACGCGTGCGCTCACTTAAACTTATAAATATGAACACCGTTATAATATTTATTTTGGGAAGTTGTTTTTAAATGTCTAAGGAGTTGAAAAACGCAAAAAAACAACAATATTTATATAATAATATAATATATATAATAATATATAATATAAAACAGTATTTTTTGATATTTTTTGACGGTAATGGTACCTTAACCAATAAATCTAGGCTCATAGTAATATTATTATTATTAATAATACGATGAATAATAACTGATTCTATTTTGAAATGAGTTCTTACCATTATTATTCTTTAAAGTAAGTAAGTTTTTATTAGTTTTATTTTCTTTAATATGTTTAATATTTATGTAGATATTACTTGGAAGTTGTCCGTGTATAACTTTTTAAATAGCGCAGGATGTTAAGTGAATAATAATAAATAAATACAGTAAATTGCGATACACAGGCAATATCTATAACTGTGCACTAATGGGCAACAGCATTGCGGAAACAGTTTTCTAGCAGGAAAAAATGTTCTTAAAAATGCAACTTTATAGTAACAGGGGCAGATCGTTATAAATTGTATTAAGCATTTCATTCAAATAATAGGTTAAGTTATTATGGATTATCTCTTAAATGATTTTAATGAGATTGAATATTTTTGCTCAAGTATCAAAAGTAAATAAAGAGCTCGTAGAAAATTTGTCCAGCACAATTGGACATACAAAGTATTCTTCCTCTTTTTCAGAATTCAATGATCTTTTAGGCCGAGAGATTTTAGTAAAATTTAATAATTCTACAACTTTTGGCTGGATGCAAAGAGGACAGAGATCAAATACTTGATTTAGATTGGGCTGTGATATTGGGGGATTTTGCCGTTTCTATCACATCTTTTTCAGAGACTCATATTAGTCCAGTTAAATAGGAGTTTGACCGTGCATTTAGGTCAAAGGCAGAATTTTTTTATTGCAATGCGTGAACAATGGTATTGTTAGCTTAAGTTCAATTTCCTGGGGTTGCAGCTCATGACCTTTGGGCTCCATCTGAAAAACAAAAGAAAGTGGGACACCCCCATATCTCCGAAAGTTGTGTATGGCAAACTTGCGTAGAATATAATTGTTAGCACTGCAACTACAACTACTAACTACTACTTTTGGAATTTTTTCTCAAAAACCTAACAACATATCGAAATTTTGCAAAAAATCTGTATTGTGCAAGTATTTGACATCCTCTTTGAATTTTTTCAGAACTTTAAAAAACAAAATGGTGGCTCTCCAGAAACGCCTTATTTTTTCATGGCTTCGCGGCCGGACCGTTTTCTCCTGAATTGTTAAGGTTATGGTTATCAAACAAACAAGCCGCGAGGTGCGACCCTTGAGGTCCACACGGTCAACTTCCCAGTAATATCTACATAAACATCAACAACATTACAACAATGAGAGGTATTCATAGCAGTAACAGGAATGAGTTAATATGAATCATATCGTCTACGGGAGGGTCCATTGATTATGTAAGGTTTTTGGTCGATGAGGACAGATTGAATATTCACGCGGATCAATCGGTGGGGGCCTTTTTGGTGTTGAAAATTTTTGTTGGTTTTCAAAATTTAAGCAATTTTTTTTAATTAAAAGACTATTAAAACTATTAAAAATCTGCTCAAATTATGCAAATACCTTAAAACTTTGATTGAATTTACAACATTTTTTTTAGAATAAAAGATAAAAAGTAATAGCACTCGTATGAACCCTCTTTAAATGGTAACTTTGAATGATTTTTTATTTTTAATTCAGTTTTTTTCATAATCATGGAATAAAATTTTGCCGGTTTCTCTCCAAAAACTGATAAGAATGTATAAATTTTATAAACTGGATCACTGTGCTGTGCAAATCAAGTTAAAAAATATTTTTTATGAAAAAAAAACATAATTTTTTGCATTTTCTTCTATTAAATTAGAAAGACGACTAAAACGAATTTTTATAATGCTAAAAACTTCTCACAGATGTTAATACACGTCAACTGACATCTTAATGATGCAAATATTATATCTGGTGCGTGAGATATAGTGAATGATAAAAATGACCTTGAAAATCATGACTTTTAATGATTTTTTATTTTTAATTTACTTTTTTACGTAATCATGAGAAAAAGTTTTGATGACGTTGTAGGGTATTCCTAGTCCCGAACCCAAAAATATCTCATACACAACAATTTCCCTCACAAGCTTTTATAAGCTTTATTACATAACCTAACAAACCAACCAAATCGATCCCAACACATACACCAAATGAGTCTTTGATAATTTCCCTTTTACTCAAACTACCCATGGTAAACGGTTCATTCAGAGCATTGATCCAAATAATCAAATTGGGTCAAAGCAACGTAAACAATACTGGATGCGACGAATTCCGAGGGAACGGAATTGAACCATGATCGATTGGTTTAGATAACTTAACATAGAACTAGAGTAGGGATTTTTATTCAATAAGCAATTTTTATTGTATTAGCATAAGCAAAATTCGTAAATAAAAGAACGAGTTGGGTTTATGCTCAGCCTCAGTTTATTCTACAACGTAGAACTATAAGTTGTTTTTAATTAAGCGACATTGCCTACCAGCGGCAAAGTTCACAGTTAAGAGTAAAGGAGCAGAAACTGCCTTTTACTAGTTGGCAGATAACCAATAGCCTCTCATCTTGGCAAATTCAATACTTTAGAAATACCGGCTGCCTGTCTACTCGGACTGCGCCAAATATGCGGCATTCTAAGAGATGCCTGTAGGTGTTACAGAAATCAGTCCCGACCTTCTATTGTACTAATTCCCGTCTTTAAATAAAGGAAGATCATCACTCTGGAAGAGTACATCCGAAGACGAGATCACGAAGGCAATTCATCCAATGACCAAACAATTCATCTTCAACATACATTACATGGCGATCCTGCGACCCACGATCCTGCGACCCACGATTCTACGACCAACGACCTCGATCTAGAAGAAGGCGAAATCACAGAGATACAGTCAGACGAGGAGTTCCATGTTAAGTTCGAGAGATGCCTGATCCTCAGTGGAAAAATTAGAAGAGAACATCAACAAGAGGAGTACGTGCCGATGCCAATAAAGCAAGCGCCTAAAGATGATCCGACACCGTTACCTGGACCACGAAGACGAAACATTCGTGAATTTATAAAGAGGCCAGCCGAAGACCAGCCTAAGATAGAAAAATTAAAGCGACGACGAAGAGGAGGAAAAGCATTTAACCAACGAAGAGAAAAAGCAATACTACATCGTCTACTTCACATATCGACAGGAGAAAATAGAATTAACTTCTCAAATAAGTTAAATAGTTTAAAAAAATAACAACGTTATAATCAAGTATAAATAGTAAATAAAATATATAAATTAAATACAAAATGGGCAATAATTGTAGCACAAACTCCAATGTACTTATAGAATACAAACAAACCATAAGTACCACAGTCATATTTTCTATCATCTTAATATTTTTATATCTTTACAATAGCAAACAAAAGAAATATGCTAGGAAGATAGTTGATAGAAACATTTTAGCAAACAGGATTAATGTTTAATCAAATACATAGACAATTCACAGATGGCTGCAAGCAAAATAAAATTGCTTTTAGCCGAATTACAGACTATTTTTTTTTGAATTTGAAAAAAACTAAAACCTACACGGTCAAAACGCTAAAAGAAAAATTAGAATCAGTAATAAAAATTGAAAATGAATGTAATAATCTTTTCAGCCAAATAGAAGAAGGCACCGAACTTGATCTCAAGTCATTGATATCCAAGACTTGCAAGGCACTAACTTCAGCATTAATTGAACGATTAAACGCGGAAAATATCACAGTAAAAATAAAAGAAGAAATAACTTATACTGCAATGGCAGAGTTTAATATTGACACTGCCATCAAAACAATACCGAACTTCGACGGTAAATTTTCTGAGCTAGAGACTTTTCTAATAGTAGTTAAACTCATCGGTAAAAGACTTTCACCAGAAGGAAAAACAGAATTAATAAATTTTGTCGTACATGTGAAACTTAGTCCAAATGTTAGAACGTCACTGAATACCTCAGACATTACAGAATTAGAAAATTTTGAAATAGAACTGAGACAAAAATACAAAAACCCGAAAACTATTCCGCAGGTGCATACACAATTGTCTACAATCACACAAAAACGACTACCTATTTCTGTCTACAAAGACAAAATATTGAATTTAGTCAATGAGCTAAATCAGCTTCAAATATCTGAACTAGGTCCAAACCCAATCCAGGCTGCAAAACAAGCCATACAAAGCGTAAATGATACATACGCATTAACAGTGTTCAAAAATGGTCTGAACGACCAAATAAGGGAAACAATATTCGCTGCAAGACCTAAGAATCTAGGTGAAGCAATTTCACTTGCCACAGAAGTTGAGAGTACCGCAACGCAGCAGAATAGTGTTTTACATATAAACAGATATGATAAGTATCCAAACAATAGACATAGAAATAATACAAACAGAAATGGTAATAACACGAAAAATTTCGGCCATAGACCTCGTGAATACTTTCAAAACAGTCAATACATGAACAATCGAAATTATAATAGTAACAGACAAGGCCATAACCAAAGTAACAATTATAGAAATTTTACCCGCGCTAGTAATGCCCGAACAAATAGAAATCTCAACGACCCTAGACATGGTGATAACCACACCAACAGAAATCATTCAAATAACAGTAATACTAGGAGAATACGTGTAATAGCGGACCAGGGAAACTTAACAGCTTCCCGAGAGGAATTAAGCAGCCTCCCGGAAGAATAAAAGTAAATAAGGCTAGAAATCATGTAGATAACAAAATAAACAAAATATATAGGATTACGGGTATCAGCACTAATTATGTAAACATTTATAATAACAATGAGAATAGAAACCTGAAACTGCTAATAGATACAGGTGCAGACATATCAATACTAAAAAGTAATAGTTTAATTCGCAAAAATAACAATATTCAACACGAAAATAAATGCAAACTTACGGGCATAACAGAAGAGACTATAATGTCTCTGGGAACAACCCAACAACAATTTATCATCGACAATGAAATGATAACGAATACTTTTCACATAGTAGATGAGGACTTTCCAATTGAAACTGACGGTATATTAGGAAGAGATATACTCAGTAAATATATGTGCAAAATAGATTTCGAGTCCTATACAATTACCTTTTGCATCCTTGACAAAGATTTTACAATACCGGTGTACACAAGAAAAATAAATATGGCACATGTTGTCATCCCGGCTAGAACTGAAGCCATGATACCGATTGAAATCAATAGATCTGAAGACAGCATTATTCTTAACAATGAGATACAAAATGGAGTATTCTTAGGAAACTGCATTATCCCATCAAAAGGTATATGCCACGTTAAAGTACTCAACACTAACGATTACGGCATAACACTTACAAATTTCAATTTAGAAATAGAACCTCTGAAAAATTATAATATTCTAACAACAAATCAAACTTTCGATAATAAGCGTTTAAACCGGCTATTAAACATCATAAACACAAATAGCTTAGATGAACAAGCAAACACGAGCTTGCTAGATATTATTGAACAATATCAAGATGTTTTTCACCTTGAAGGGGAACAATTAACTAAAAATAACTTTTACAAGCAAATGCTCAATACTACTGACAATACTCCGGTATACATAAAGAATTATCGATTACCACAAACACAAAACGAGGAAATACAAAAACAAGTTCAAGAGTTGGAGGATAACGACATAATAGAGCCTTCCATAAGCCCATACAACTCACCATTGCTAGTTGTACCAAAGAAAAGTTCTGATGGCACTAAGAAATGGAGACTTGCTGTTGACTTCAGAAGGTTAAACGACAAGATAGTCAATGACAAATTCCCATTGACGAGGTTGGAAGATGTGCTCGACAAACTAGGCAGAGCAAAATATTTTTCCACTTTAGATATGACGAGTTCTTTCCACCAAATTGAACTAGAAAAAGACTCCAGACCTTTGACAGCTTTTTCGACTAGCAACGGACACTATCAATTCAAAAGGCTACCTTTTGGACTTAAAATATCCTCAAACAGTTTTCAAAGAATGCTTACCATTGCACTAACTGGTTTAAGCCATTCAGCTTTTCTATATGTCGATGACATTATGGTCTTTGGTTGTAGCATCAAACACCATAATGATAATCTATCAAAAGTTCTACAAAGACTACGCAAGTACAACCTCAAACTGAATGCGAATAAATGCAAATGCACAGTTAAAAATCATGATATATAAACCCCCGAAGAGAATTAATGACATCGCTAAACAAAATGAATTTATAAAAGAATTCCACGAATCGCCACACGGAGGACATACAGGAATACGCAAAACGCTTCTTAAATTAAAACAAAGATACTGTTGGAAGAACATGAATAGCATGATCAAACATTATATCAACAATTGCAATAAATGCAAATTCAATAAAATAACTAAGCACACAAAAGAAAGAATGGTTAAAACCGATACACCCTCTACTAGTTTTGAAATAGTAAGTGCGGACATCGTAGGCCCATTGAGACTTTCAAACAATTATCGATATATATTAACGTTACAATGCGAATTAACAAAATATATTACGGCTATACCCATAGAAAGTAAGGAAGCTAAGACAGTAGCAAAGGCCTTAGTAAACAATTTTATACTACAATGCGGTCGTTTCAAAATTTTAAAAACCGATTTAGGGACAGAATTTACAAATAATCTACTAAAAAACATTTGCGAACTGTTACAAATTAAACAAATCTTTTCAACTCCTTATCACCATGAGACGTTAGGTGTAGTAGAAAGAAACCATCGTGTCCTCAATGAATACCTGTTTGCATTCGTTGATGACAATAACTGGGATGAATGGATACCATACTATACATTCTCATATAATACAACCCCACACGTAGACACTAACTACACACCATACGAACTAGTTTTCGGAAAACTTTCATATCTACCAAATGACACTCTAGACAACACAGATAAAATCTATGATATTGAGAATTACGCGAATGAGTTGAAGCTAAGAAAGTATCTGCAGCAAAAGCCAGAGAACTAATAGAAAAAACAAAATTAGCTAGGAGCAATAAAACATCATATACAAAACCTCTTCAATTAAACATTGGTGATCTGGTACTTATAACAGTAGAAAACAGGAAGAAAAACCAGAAACCGTATAAAGGCCCATATAAAGTAATAAACACGAATAACGTCAATACACTATTAGAGATAGAGAACAAAAATAAATGGATACACAATAACAGACTTAAATTATACAAAAATCTTGTACAATCAAAGTAAATGTATTTAAACTATTGTATCTAATTAAGCTCTAATATAAAAACTATTGTTATTACAAAAATATATATATATGTATATCTATACGCTACATTAAGTATAGTTTAAGCCAAGTTACCTCAACCAATCAGTCGTATTTGCTAACAAATACTTTCTTAAAGAAATGGGGTGTAGGGTATTCCTAGTCCCGAACCCAAAAATATCCCATACACAACAATTTCCCTCACAAGCTTTTATAAGCTTTATTACATAACCTAACAAACCAACCAAATCGATCCCAACACATACACCAAATGAGTCTTTGATAATTTCCCTTTTACTCAAACTACCCATGGTAAACGGTTCATTCAGAGCATTGATCCAAATAATCAAATTGGGTCAAAGCAACGTAAACAATACTGGATGCGACGAATTCCGAGGGAACGGAATTGAACCATGATCGATTGGTTTAGATAACTTAACATAGAACTAGAGTAGGGATTTTTATTCAATAAGCAATTTTTATTGTATTAGCATAAGCAAAATTCGTAAATAAAAGAACGAGTTGGGTTTATGCTCAGCCTCAGTTTATTCTACAACGTAGAACTATAAGTTGTTTTTAATTAAGCGACATTGCCTACCAGCGGCAAAGTTCACAGTTAAGAGTAAAGGAGCAGAAACTGCCTTTTACTAGTTGGCAGATAACCAATAGCCTCTCATCTTGGCAAATTCAATACTTTAGAAATACCGGCTGCCTGTCTACTCGGACTGCGCCAAATATGCGGCATTCTAAGAGATGCCTGTAGGTGTTACAGAAATCAGTCCCGACCTTCTATTGTACTAATTCCCTGGTTGTATTGGGCTTCCTCGAAACCTTACCAGGGGTATACTGGTACTAAGGGATCCGGGGCCCCAGGGACTTTGTCCCTGCCGGTGTCGGTGAGGAACCTGTGGAGGCTGTAACTTAGTGGCTGTGGTTGTACACCCATTAGCGGGTACTTTCATTATAATACAGTTTGGATCTTAACACATTGGTATAAAATCCTTCTGTATGTGGTGCATTGGCGTGCTGTTGCGTTTACGACAGGGGTGCCGTTGCCCAAAAAGCGGCAAGGATGATTGATAGGTCCGAATCCAAACCAAGGATTGTGCAGAAGACTCAGTAACTTCGAATCTAGATCTGGTACCTGTATTCCGAAAAGCAGTACCCATACTTGATATGGACTATTGACTAGTACGTTTATGGGGGCGTTGGTGCTTGTTGCAATTAGTTACCCAGACGTAAAGACGTCAGTGTCTTAAGAGTTAATTCTAGGGAAGGCACTTAAATCTTTGACTTCATCTGTACTAATTCCCGTCTTTAAATAAAGGAAGATCATCACTCTGGAAGAGTACATTCGAAGACGAGATCACGAAGGCAATTCATCCAATGACCAAACAATTCATCTTCAACATACATTACACTGACATTGTTTGGACTACATAAATTTTATTAACATTGATTACTAAGACTTGACAATAAGGTTAAAAATTTATTGTTTTTGAAAAAAAACCTAATTTTTTGCACTTTTTTTCAAAAAATTTGAAAACCGCTCCAAGATTTTTTTTAAAAATTTGAAAGAATCACGCAAACGTCAATACGCGTCGATTGACACCTAGTTTAAAAAAATCGTATGTTTGGTTCGCGAGATATAGCGCATGAAAGAAATGACCTTCAAACGGACAAAACAGCAAACCCCCCCGACTGAAGTTTCCCAAAAACTAATCAGCTCTTAAGATTGCAAAGACGCTTCGATTGACACCTCAACGAAGTTGATACGACTTTGTTTACGTGAGTTATCGTCGTAGAAAAAAGTGTCCCCGAACGTACATTCACACACACACACATACATCTCCCTTTCTAAAAACACTTTATATATACTCTATAGACCTCAAAACGTAAAGTAATGTTGAAAATTTCAATTTCGATTTTCGAGGCGATTACAAGAACTTCCCATATACTGGGAAGTTAATAATTGTCGATAAAGCGTAATTAAAGCCAGAGAATGATGTTGAATTTTTTTTTGAATTGATTTTTGACATAATGGCGTTATTTTGGGGAAAAAATGTTCTCGAAAATTGTTAATAACAATTGAAATATGCAACATAAGAAAAAATCCTACGTACTTCCTAGCAGACATTTGTTTTGAACATACTGTAAAAATTTCAAGTAAATCGAACAAAAATTGTTTGAGAAAGGAGTCAGGCCAGTTTGAAAAACGTTGTTTCGAGATAAACGCGTTTAAAGTTTAAGTTATTGAAAAATCATGAATAAATTTGATATACCTCTAGTCTGCAAAATACGTACTTCAGCGTTCTCTGCTAGCGTTCAACTAACAGAGCATATGTACAGTTTTGAAAGATTTATATTTAAAATTGTTCTAAATTTCAATACCAAAAGCGTGCGGATTGCGCTCCGAAAGAGCAGTGAGAGGCGCCGCGCTAATTTAAAATTTCGAACACTTACAGATTTTTCCACTATATGAAAGTTTGCTACATGATTTCTATGATGATAAGGTATACTTTAGAGCAAAAAAAAAATTTGATTCTTCGAAAATCCTACAGTGGTTTTCTTCCTTAATATAAAAAAAACTCTTTACAATGCTAGGTATGCAATTTTCCGGGAAATCGTTAAGTGATTTTTTAAAGTCTATTTCACTATAATTGTTCAAATAAAGAAAATACCAAAACATGTGTAAAAAAAATTTGTAGCTGTTGAATCTACCCACAAAAATTACCTGTTTAATTTTTCGATATTTGTATTTGCTCTTTAGATATACAAAATTTTCCGAGTACCAAAACAGAACATCATCATTTTTCAAGTTTCCATTTTTGTTGTAGTTTTTAAACAATCACATTTAGAAAAAAATATGTTTTATATAAATGTTGCAGTACAATGATGTTTGTATCTAATTTCCAAGCTTACAAAACTATAGACAATAATATTCATATTGAGAAAATTTATATAATATTTTTTAAAAATGGACAATGACATAAGAATAATTGTGAATTATTTAAAAAAAAATCACATATAAAAAGCTGTATAAAAGTTTCAAAAGTATATAGTTCAAAGTGTAAATTAATAAGTTTGCATTAAAATATATCGTTTTATATCACAGATATAATTAAATTACATAATTCTAAAAAATACATATAAAATAAAAGCAAACACTTCAACAATTTATTGTTTTTCTCCTATAATTTTCCGCCTATTTTCTTCGTAACAATAATGCTACATAAACATTTAGAATACTAAATCCAAAAGCAAATTTGGCTACAATAATTATTAAATAAATATTAATCGAAACAGTTTATTGTCCTTTTAGGATTTTTCATAAATAAATAGATTTTACAGTTGAATAATTTATTTTTTCAAACTTCAAAATACATTCATTTGAAAGCTGAGTTCTTTCTCTACATTTTAATAACTTTGTTTGTTCTTTTCAAGTAGTTAAAGCCAAATTATTGATTCTTTAATCGAGCGATAAAAAATTTCGACTTACTGAACGTGCGCGCACACACGTCAATTGACCTCTAATAAAAATAATCGTATCTCTTGAAATAATTTATTTAAAGAAATAATTTTCTGACAAAATTTGTAGAGAAATTCATCAGCTATTTAAACATTTTTGTGTATTTTCATTATATAAACAATTATAGTAAAAAATCACTCAGCGATTTTCTGGAAAATTGCATACACAGCAGTTTAAAATTTAATTTTTTTATCTAAAAGTAAACCCTTTCAACAACCTACATTTAGTTTTTATTTTCATTTCGTATGCTTTGCGGCGTCAACTGTTTTGATTTACTAGGCTATAAGCACAGGGAGCTGAAAATTCTTTATAAGTTACGTCAACAGGAGTTTCAATTAAGTATTTTATCGTTATTATTAATGTAATTTGTTCTTGTTTTTTGCGAAAGAAGAAACAAAGAAGGATAGCAAATAATTTTAGCTCCTTTTTTCTTGGCTATGTAATGAAACATTTCTTCACTATTGGAATATTTTCTCTACCATTCAATACCATTAAGTAATTATTTATTATTAACTTCTGGGAAGTTATTGTAATGGGGTCGATTTTGCGAATCCCAAATTTTGACATATCTCCACGTTTTAAGGTCTCTAGAATTCAAATCCATCGTTTTTAGAGAGATGTCTGTGAGTGTGTATGTACGTACGTGTGTATGTGCGTATGTACGTATGTACGTATGTACGGATGTACGTATGTACGGATGTACGTATGTACGGATGTACGTATGCACGTATGTGCGTTCGGAATAATTTTTCGTCTCGATTATCTCAAGAACCAAAGATCGGATTGACTTGGGACCGGTTTCATTTGACGCGTAATTACGTAACTTAAAACTGAATGACTTTTCAGCAAAATCGGTTAGGCCGTTTTTTATTTAGGACGAAAAAACTGAAAAAACGACTAAAAATTGCTTATTGTTAACCTGTGGATACGCACTATTAATTCGTGCAGATACCAAATACCTTCATAGTAATGTTGTTAATATTGTGCGTTTTAGCAAAATTGTGATCAAATTTGTAAAAAATGTTATTTCGAAAAAAAATAAAGATTAATTTACGAAATTCCAAACTTATATTATCAGGTTTGGGTGAATGGGAGCAGAAACGCTAATGCAGTTAATAATTGGATATTGTTATAAATAATTTAATATAGTTAATAACAATCAAATAATATTATTTATAATTTGATATTGTATATATAAAGTCAATTATAATTATTCAGTAACGATCAAACATTCTTAATAAGGAATGATTATTGTAAATAATAATTAACTACCCTCAATAATAGTTGTGGATTCCGAAGCCGAAATGAAGAACGAGGTTGGGGACGAAGTGAAGGACAAGAAGGATTACGAGGTCGAACAGGACGAGGTTGCCGAGGCTTTGGTAGAGGATGACCAGGTGGTGGAGACATCTTCCTCTACCAAAGCTTTTATGGTTAGATAAAAAATTGATAATAATAATAAAAGTAATTATGTTCATTTAGAATAATAATGTTTAATAATAGTAATTATTAATAATAATAATTAATAATAAAAGCAAATTATAGCATTTTATTCACCCCACTGGGAAGTTAGTCGTGTGGGCCTCAATGTTCGCACTTAGACCACATTTTTTTATTTTAGTTTATAAAAAACCGATCCCGTTTCGCATTTAACTCGATGTGCCTATTGGAAGGGAAGACAAAATCCTAATTTGTAATTACGATTTTTTTAATTGTTTTTTTTTATTCATTTTAAACATCATTATTCTATCACATTAAATAAGATAAATATATGACCTCCAAATATAGATAGGAGCTATTTTTGAGGGAGCCCTTCAGTTATCAATTAATCACATGACATCAACATATTTTCTTTATGTTGCAAATATAATTATCACACTTTTTCATAAACTAAATAAGTAATAAAAGTTTTTTCCACGAATTTGTTTTGTAATATTTATTGTCTTGTGCTCACACACACAAACGTCGTTCCAATTGGAAGAATTTCTCATTGTATTTTCCATAGACTTGATTTTTGTTCAAGAATAACCATCTATGTGGTTTATTTGTCTATGTAAGTATCGTTGACTGAACCAATATTTTGCGGAAAACGGAAACTTTCGTCAATAGAAGGTAATATTCCCGTTACTCACTTCACACAGTCAAAATAAGAACGATTTCAATTCACTGAAGATTTTTTTCATTCGTCAAACTAACTTGCCTTACTATTGCATAAAACTATTTGCACGGCTGTTCTTAAGTCTGGTACCCGCCTGTAAATATCCGCTCAAAGGTTTTTTGCCCGATACTCCACGAAGCCAGAGCTGGCTCCACATTCATTCAATACAGTCGACAGGTCTGACCGTTTTAATAGAATAATCCTGAAATTATTTTTTCAACGGTTGCACACGAAATTTTTCCAAGCAGGAACCCAAAAAACGACCAACTTGGTAATCCTCAAGTTCAAAACAAGACCGCTCCATCAATTCCACTCGCATATATACCCGATGCCGTTGCGACACCATGCCTGGTTGATGAGTCATGATCCCATTAGACCTGAGCTCAACTGTCGTTTCGTTGCGTTCCGCCGAAATTATGTCAATTTCCGATTATCAGCTGTTTTAGATTACCACGTTTGCCAAGTTAACTCGTTACGCTGATCCTCCCGTTGACAGTTCTCGAGTCAACAAATAAATTGTCGATTTGCATATTCTCGCCGAAATGTTGTGAGCGGTTGTGCCTATTTGGAGCAAGCCCCAGACGATGACGATGTCGATAAGGACTTCGACGTCGCGTGTATTCCGCCTGGCTGATAATCCCAGGAACTCAAGAACCACCGGATCACCGTTAAATATAACGGCGTTGTTAAAGTACCTGAAATTAGGTAATTTTATTCGTATCAACCACTTATTCATTACAATTATTAATTATTATTGTTTTGTATGAACAATGATTTCTTGTTTTTTAAGGAAATTTTGTAATCGCCTCTTGACCTACATCTTGCTATTAAGGAGCAGGTGCATTTGGAGCGAAATCGCGACAAGAAGCTCACGATCCGGTAGCACTCGAGGTTATGGGATTATCAGCCAGGCGGAATCGACAATCGATCGACAATAGTCGATCAATGCGTATTATCATTCGTATGGTTTGATGCAGATTCATGAAATCCAGCGCAGATGTTTCGAATTTGAAGCGAACTGCAAAAAACTTACCTGTTTTTTTACAAAAAAAGAAATTTTTTAATTTTTTTTTAATTATTTAATTTGCACTTTTGATGATTTATATAATATATTGGCAAAACATATTCAAAAAATGTGGTCTAAGTGCGAACATTGAGGCCCACACGACTAACTTCCCAGTGGGGTGAATAAAATGCTATAATTTGCTTTTATTATTAATTATTATTATTAATAATTACTATTATTAAACATTATTATTCTAAATGAACATAATTACTTTTATTATTATTATCAATTTTTTATCTAACCATAAAAGCTTTGGTAGAGGAAGATGTCTCCACCACCTGGTCATCCTCTACCAAAGCCTCGGCAACCTCGTCCTGTTCGTCCTCGTAATCCTTCTTGTCCTTCACTTCGTCCCCAACCTCGTTCTTCATTTCGGCTTCGGAATCCACAACTATTATTGAGGGTAGTTAATTATTATTTACAATAATCATTCCTTATTAAGAATGTTTGATCGTTACTGAATAATTATAATTGACTTTATATATACAATATCAAATTATAAATAATATTATTTGATTGTTATTAACTATATTAAATTATTTATAACAATATCCAATTATTAACTGCATTAGCGTTTCTGCTCCCATTCACCCAAACCTGATAATATAAGTTTGGAATTTCGTAAATTAATCTTTATTTTTTTTCGAAATAACATTTTTTACAAATTTGATCACAATTTTGCTAAAACGCACAATATTAACAACATTACTATGAAGGTATTTGGTATCTGCACGAATTAATAGTGCGTATCCACAGGTTAACAATAAGCAATTTTTAGTCGTTTTTTCAGTTTTTTCGTCCTAAATAAAAAACGGCTTAACCGATTTTGCTGAAAAGTCATTCAGTTTTAAGTTACGTAATTACGCGTCAAATGACATATATATGTATGTATATGTATATGCATATATATATATATATATATATATATATATATATATATATATATATATATATATATATATATATATCTATATATATACATAGTAAAAGTAAAAAATTTTTTTTTTGTATATTTCAATAATGTATTTATTAAATACAAAAAGATTTAAAACAATATCTAACATAGATTGCTAAAAAAAATCGTGAAAAACACCAATTTTTTTGGCCGATAAGCTAGCATAGCCCCTTAAGATGCTACGATTAACATTAACTCATGCCACTTCCTGTCATGAGTTTTTATTGTTATTAGATATTATTTCGAATATTGTTACAAGCTTCCAAGTATATTGGAAGTTTTTGTAATTGCCTCGAAAATAGAAATTTTTAACATATATTAAGTTTTGAGGTGTTTAGAGTATATTTTAGGTATTTTTGGTAAGAACTCTGCATGTGTGTGTGTTTATGTACGTACGTACGTTCGTGGACTGTTTTTTCCTACGAACATAACTCACGTAAAAAAGTCGTATCGACTTCGTTGATGTGTCAATCGACGCAACCCCTTCAAGGTCATTTCTGTCATGCACTATATCTCGCGAACCTAAGATGGGTTTTGCATTGTGGATCAATCAACGCGTATTAACATTTGTTTGATTATATTAAATTTGGGGGAAAAACTGTTGGAGCCGTTTTTTGATAAAAAAAAGTGCAACACAGTATGGTTATAAAATGTATATACTGAATGGTTATAAAATTGATATACTGTAAATAAAATTAAGAAAAACTTTTTTTCATAATTACAAAAAAAAATTGAATTACAAATAATAAAATTATTAAAAGGCATTATATAAAAAGGGTTCATACAAATAATATTACCTGATGCCTCTTTTTCTAAAGACATCGTTGTTATGTTAATCAAGTTAAGGGGTTACATAAGTCTTGAAGGGGAAAAACACTTTTTCAAAAGATGGTATTTTAAAAATCAAAAATCTATTTTATTTTAAACTTATTCACATAAAAGCATTTCGAGAAGTTGTAAAAAAAATTCAGCTAAAAACATTGAAAATTGTCAATTTTCCTCGTCCAACTTTTTTTTGTGGTAGGCAGAATATTTCGATGCAGGCTCATCTCAAATCAAAAATTCAAAAAAAAAAATCTTATAGTTTATGCCCTTGACTCGTGATTGAACGAAGGAATTGAAAAAAAAAGAAATTTAAAGTTTTGAAATGGATTTGAATGAATTTTCGTCTCATACTTTTAGCATTTTTCCGATTCTCATCTCTTTTAAAATCATTTTTTTCGGATAAAATAAGCACGAGGCGGCCAAATGAAAAAGACAATATAATAAAGAGGAATTGTGCAAAGTTTCAGCAAAATCGGTTTATTCGTTCTCGAGAAATCGTGCCTACCGCACGTAAGAACAAAGTTTCGAGAAAAACGCGTTTAAAGTTTTTTTTACCGCGATTTGACGAATTAAAGTTATTTTTTAGCGACTTACATCGAGTCGTCGATTCCAGGTTCATACAGTCATCCTTTTGATGTTGTGAAGTTTGATGAAAAAGAAAGGAGTTGATTTTACGCGGGAGAATCGCGTGGTATTCAAATCTCTATAACTCTGGTAATATTGCTCGAATTTACTTCAAATTTGATGTGAATACTTTTGAAGTACTATACTTTCGTATGAAATAAAAAAAATTCTATCGATTTTTTGAAAATACAAGACCTATGTAACCCATTAAGTGCTGCATAGTTCAAGCAGACTTTCAATAACATATAAAAATATAACCTCTGCTAACCAGTACATTTTTAAATCAGTTGTATTAAGTTCTCATCGAATAAAACTTTATAGTTTCTTTGTTACTTTACAAAAACATTCATACATTCCTATGATTGATCCGCGTGAAGATTCAATCAACCCCCCAAAACTCTTATGTAATCAATGGACGCTCAGTAAGATGATACGATTAATATTAACTCACTCCAATTACTGTGTACAATAGTAGCGTTATTTTCATTATTATTGTTTTGTTTAATATTTTTAATATTTATATAGATATTACTGAAAAGTTGACAGTGTGTCCACACACTCAAGGGTGGCACCTCGCAGCTTGTTTTTCTTATATATAGTATTATATTAAATATTTTTGATATACAGGGTGTTTGGTACTCGGTGAGCACTTTTGTAAGGAGGTGTTCCTTGATATATTTTGACCGAAAAATCGTTCTACATGATGGTCCGGATTTCAAAATCTGCGGAGTTACAGGGTGGTCAAGAATAGCGTTTCGGACCTGTACCCCGACTCACTTAAATCGTTATATCTCAAAAACTAATTATCACAACTCAACGTTTTATAACTCATTTTTTATGGAACCAAATTACCTTTCATTTAATGTGACATCCTAAATTGTAACTGTACCCAATTTTCGGATATTTACTTCAAAGCACAAAATTTTGGAACTTCTTCCCTGAAAATTCTGTGTTCAGTGTCGTTTTTCTCAGAAAACCTCATTAGTATATGTCATTTTAATTTTATTTATTTTGTAGGCCATGTTATTGGCTACACAAGTTGCAAACATATTTATGATTTAGGTTTTATCATTTCCCAAGTATTAAGCGAAAATACATATCGCTTAAAAACTAAATATGCCATAAAGTGGCCCTCGTTGTCGATCTACACTCTTTGCTTGAACTGAAACAATTTCATAATGGTTTTTATGCTTTATTTCAAAACTTAGGAGCTACAGTAAATGTTCAAAATGGCCACCTTCATTTTGAATACACGCTAAAGCTCGTTTTGCAAACATTCTTTTCGTATTCATACTTCTCAGCTGCTGCCTCACTTCTGTTGCAGCCGCATCGATCCTGGTATTTAGGTCTTCCAGTGTTGATTTTTCCGTTGCGTAGACAAGGTCCTTCATCCGTCCCCATACAAAAAATCCATAATAGTTAGATCAGGAGATCTCGCAGGCCAGTGTATTGGTCCATTTCTACCGATCCAGCCATTGGTATAATTGAAATTCAACCACTCTCTGACTGGTCGGCCGTAGTGAGCTGGAGCACCATCGTGTTGGTAAAACATGGAAGCCAATCGTTGCAGGGGAATATCGTCCAATGAGTCCTGCAGATCATGTGTTAAAAAATATAAGTAATTGGTACTATTTATGGTAGGAGGGAGCCGAATAGGTCCAATTAAATCGTTACCAATCACTCCTGCCCATAAATTTACGCTGAATCTATGCTGAAATGATGAAGTTCTTAACGTATGTGGATTGCTCTCAGCCCACGTATGCAAGTTGTGAAAGTTCGTGACACCGTCCCTAGTAAATAACGCCTCATCCGTCCAGAGAATGTTATTTAAAAAATGTTCGTTGTCTAATTGTCTCTCAAGGAGCCAATTGCAGAATTCCATCCTTTTGGGCAAATCGATGGGTAGCAGCTCCTGCACTGGTGTGTGATGGTAGGGATGTAAACGGGATGCTTTTAAAATACTCCAAACTTTCCATGTAGACACGTTAAACTGTAACGCCAAGCGTCGAATACTGGTTGATGGGTTAGTTTCCACTCGATGTATTATTTCTTCATCGGTCCGTACAGCGATTGCAGGCGCAGGATTTGCGTTTACTCGGCTCGTCCTTAAGCTGTCAGTTTCCCGAATCCTTGTGTAGAGTTGTTGAAACACTCTCCTTGTAGGAACCCGTCGATGGGGATATCTATGTTGATACAACGATTGCGCCGCTGGTGAACTTCCCCGACACTCTCCATATACGTACATAATATCTGCATATTCTTCATTACTGTAGTGAGACATTTTGAATTTATTTTTAAAATGTTAGTTATATCCTGTAGTTCGAGTAATGTACTGAAACTGAAAAAAATTTGAAAGTGGTTCTGTTTTTATAGGTTCTTAATTTTTTTACGTATCCCATTAATAAAGGCGAAGAACAGTACCCAATTTTACCTGTCACATCCAGGTTAGTGAACGAATTATATTCAAACTATTGTTAATTTAGTTCATTTTTTTGATAGTTGAGATAGTAATGAATGGGCAATAAAAATACTTAAGTACAGCTAACTATTTAACCTTTTTTTTTCAACGAGGGCCACTTTATGGCATATTTAGTTTTTAAGCGATATGTATTTTCGCTTAATACTTGGGAAATGATAAAACCTAAATCATAAATATGTTTGCAACTTGTGTAGCCAATAACATGGCCTACAAAATAAATAAAATTAAAATGACATATACTAATGAGGTTTTCTGAGAAAAACGACACTGAACACAGAATTTTCAGGGAAGAAGTTCCAAAATTTTGTGCTTTGAAGTAAATATCCGAAAATTGGGTACAGTTACAATTTAGGATGTCACATTAAATGAAAGGTAATTTGGTTCCATAAAAAATGAGTTATAAAACGTTGAGTTGTGATAATTAGTTTTTGAGATATAACGATTTAAGTGAGTCGGGGTACAGGTCCGAAACGCTATTCTTGACCACCCTGTAACTCCGCAGATTTTGAAATCCGGACCATCATGTAGAACGATTTTTTGTTCAAAATATATCAAGGAACACCTCCTTACAAAAGTGCTCCCGAGTACCAAACACCCTGTATATGCAGATATAACGCGAAAAATGTTTGTGTGGACCTCTAAGGTTCAAACTCGAGGATTTCTATTTTTAGTTAATTATTGATAAAAACATTTTAGTTTTACATATTTTAATGCCATACTGCAAGAATACATCACTTCTTGCGATCGGAGAAAAAACTTCATTCTACCACTAGGGAGAGGGGATCCAAGACTCTACGTATATGTAGAAAGAAGGGGTTAAGCAAGTGACCAATTAGAGAGAGGCGGTAAACAGATCCTAATATATTTCCCGAAGTGCCCTCATCATGTTCATAAACGTATTTTGAAGGCAGCATTAGCATTAGCACTAGCACGCCTGCCTACGTGGAACTTTATTGACGTAATTTTGTGTTTAATTTAAGGACTTTATATACAAATACATTGTCTCTTGCCTGTGTCGATGAGTCGCCCCCCAATTAGTTGTTCACCTTCCATAAATACGGCGCGGTTCACGCTAGCACAGTATTTTGCTCCTTTTAAGATTCTAATTATAATCGTTTGGACGCCGACCCCCGCCGCGGATGCCCCTCGCCAACTCACTGAGATTCTGCTTTCGCCGAAAGTCCATAAACTTTCGATAAACAAATAAACAATAAGAGTCGAAATAAATACAAACAAACGGAAGCGAATTTGCCGCGATAAACTGAAATGTTGAGTTTAAAATTCACACTTGGCAGGATTTCAGTATTGGATTCCCTGCTGCATGGGACTCGCAGGAAGGCCGCCGCGCCGTCCTGTGCTGGATGGGGCCGTCCTGCTGGTGAGCAAATGCTCTAACTGTTAGCCTTGATCGCATTGTTCGAACTTGGCATCGAACTTCCATGTTCTTGGTTTACTCGTTAGGCTGAACTAGATCACTGAGCGAATCTCTAAAAACACTCACGCATGACGTGTGCTGCTGCCCTAGTTGGCCAAAAACGATATTGTTTTATTTTTAGGGTCTTCTTTCGGGCACTATTTGTTTATCTGCTATGAAGTGCGCTAAATAATCAAATCACTTAACGTACACGAAGCGGTGTAAGCAAATACTCTTGCGAAATCTGCATGCATTAACGAGCTCCACCCAGTACCAACAGAAAACGTACAAACTATGATACTCCAGACATGATCTTTGCATCGTTTAACTATTCTGCAAATCAACCGCCGTGACTAGGAAAACGTATTAGGATCGCGATCAATAATGCCAAATATGTGCATTAGTACGTACTTTCTCTGTTGATAAAATTTTTCATGTCTTAAAAAAGTTATGTGAGAATTTGATAAGATTCAATTACGTCTATACAAAGTTGAAAGGTTGGTTGTAGTGGCAGCCCTCTTTCTCAAAAAGATGGCTCACTTAGGTCAAGATAGGCCCATTGTGATACCACAAAAGATTGAGATGGCACTAGAACCTGTGAGATGACGAGAACCATTTCGATTCTCGTATGAAGCCGACTATGCAGCTGATATTTAAATCAGCTACTTCCGTGAGGCTGAGAAAATGTTGGATTGTTTCTTCCTCTTCTTCCGATCTGCAACTTCAGCAGAAATCATTGAAGGGAACACCCAATCATTCTGCGTGTCTGCCGATTAGACAATGTCCCATCAGTATGGATACGAGAGAACTCAAGGTTTCACGACTTGTGTTTAGAAGCTGTTTGGTGCGCCTGGGACTCAGTGCGTGCCAAGTTTGCCTGGTTATCCTGCAGATTTCCTCCAGCAATCAGGGTCTATTCGCAGCCTTCATGTAATGCTGCCTTAATGCAAGCTTTATGGAAGCTAGAGGTTGGCCGACTTGGGGTGTGAGTGTACACTCCTGGAGCACAGTGCCAACTCTCGCTAGGTCATCTGCTTCGTAGTTTCCCGGTGTATCACTATGTCCCGGTACCCCGCAACGAATCACTTCACAGTGAAGCGACATCACGTTCAGTTGTGAGCGGCATTCCATTGCAATCATGGATGAGGTGTACACGTTGGATAATGCTTGGATAGCAGCTTGACTGTCAGAGAAAATATTCAGGTTTCTTACGGAAATTTTCTGATTTTCTCAGCCAGTCTACTGCCTTGTATATTGCAATGACCTCTGCCTGAAAAACACTGCAGTGGGCTGCAAGCCGGAAGGATAGTTGAAAGGTACAACTGACAAATATTATGTTTGTGAATAGCTGTAAGACATGTGCCACAAACTTGAGTCTCCACAATCTAAACGTAGAGTTGCACCTACGGAAAACTTGTTTGCATCCCAATTACCGGAGGAAGCAATACCAGAAAGATCGATATATATCGTTTAAAAGGTGTTTTTGGTTAATCCAGCTGAATTTAAAGTTTGGCATATGGAATTACTTGAAAGGTATACGGTGAGTTTAAAACTAGGGATGCATCCGATACCAATCGGGTTTGCCGATATATCGGTATCGGCGATATTTTTATGGCCGATTCAACGATACTTTCCAAATTTCGGGCTTAAAAAATAATGTAATGTGTATTTCGTGTATTTCGTTGCAAACGAGTCTCGAAATAACTATGTTCGAAGAATCTCCGCGCTTTTTTCAGTCTCTTGTTTCGCTAGGTTGACTGTTGTCGTGCGTAGTATATTTCCATGCAAATAAAGAATTACATATTGTAATTGGTTTGTGTGTGTATATCATTTATAACTAGTCGTTTGAGTTAAATAAAATAAACCTAAATAGTAGTCATCTCAATTTCAAAATACAAATTAATGGAAAACATCACAAGTCCGGCGACAGAAAGGGAGAATTCATGGCAATCGCAAAAATAGCGGCTGACTTGGTATTGACTTTTAATGAAAAATTTGATGGTTTTGGGAAATGACGAAAAATATTGCTTAGTCACAATGCTTGATCAAAACACGAATATTTCAATTACAGTCTACTATTACTATGTGGAAAAATCGTCTTGTTCAGTTATTTGATCTTAAGTTATGTCAGACAAGGTCACACCTACATACATCTAGTGCTGTAACTGTATGTTCTGAGATGCCTACGAGTGGTGGGCTTTGGAGGGTTTGTGAAAATATTATTAGAGAGTCCGAGAAAGATAAGCATCTGTTTACTCTGAGCTGTAACTCACTCAAAGAAGAAGTCGAGAGATACCTAAAGTCTCCTAATATATCCAGATATGCAGATACGTTCGTTTTCTGGCCCAATGACGTCATATACACACATAGAGAAACAAAATTACGCAGAAGTACTTTAGTTTCCAAATAAATTCTGTCGCATCTGAGAGATTATTTTCCACCGCAGGTCTTTTTCAAACAGACTTGCGAAATCGCCTTTCTCCGCAAAACTTAAGAATACTTTGTTTTTCAAATAAATTTTTTATCAATGTTAACTTCATTTATTAAAATTATTAACTAATCTCAACATGTCTGTATTTTTATATTAGTTAAAAACTGACTTGTGTTTTATCTATTTTACCTACATTTTTGAATTCAATAAGCGTATCGGTATCGGTATCGTATCGGCAAAAAAGCGTATCGAGGCATCCCTATTTAAAACCACAAAGTTGCCTTTATAGGAGGCTGGCGTTAGCTTCCATCTTGGATTAACGTTTTTTGCTATAACTTTCGAAACCATTAACATTATGTAGGACGTGTTTATTTAAAACCAAATTGCCCATCTTTTTACTTATTTATTTTCTTCGCAAACTAAGCAGTTTTTGGTCCTTAAAGTTTTTTGTACTGGATATTTCATTATATTTTAAAACCGTTAACATAACGGAAAACCCTGTGTAAAATTTTTAGAACGTTAAACAATCTATCATAGCAGGTTGAAGTTCTTTCTCAAATTCATTTCTGGGTATCATCGTGATGTTCGAAACAAGCTCCTGGCTGGCATTAGCCTCTATTTGAAAATGTAATACTATCGACACAGTAGATCTGATAACGAGCTCGCAACTCATTATAAGTTTAATCTGGCACATAAGCATAAGCTTTGTCATTAAAAGTTTGTTGTAATAAAAAAATTACTGTTGCCCATCTATGGGCAGAGCAAATAAACTAGATGCAATTTTACTTGCACTTAATATTCGCTTGACACGCAAAATCTCTGCAAATTAAATTAAAATCAATAAAAAATTATAAAATTTATAAACATTTATTATTGCAATGTGCAATTCTGGTTTAAAATTGATATTTTGTTGAAAAAACACTAATTTTCCATATTTTTTCTATTAAGTTAAAAAACGGCTCCAATAATTTTTTTGAAAAGGTAAAACCATAAACAAAATACATATTAGGGATTTGTGTATGGAATGGCTACGTATGCTTAATATACGAAATTTGACAGTTGTTATACTTCGCGGAGACAAATAATAAATATAGTTGAAGTATAATGAGCTTAATCCATCAATAAGCCTAACCGTGGTCGTGCTGTCTGGGGGCGGATGGTAAATGACAGCACCTTAATAGGATGCCGTACGTCACCCCGAAACCACACTTTCTCATTTAATAACAAAAATGTTAATACACGTCGATTGACACCTTAATTATGGATATCTTATTTCTGGTTTGTGAGATATAGTGAATGACAGAAATCACCTTGAAAATCATGATGACTTTTAATGATTTTTAATTGAATTTTTTTTGTAATCATGAGAAAAACTTTTGTTTCTGTTTTACAGAACTGTTTGGAGTATATAAATTTTAGAAATATTGATTACTGTCTTATGGAAATCAGGTTAAAAATCTATTATTTGTGGAAAAATCATAAATTTTGGCACTTTTTTTAATAAATTAAAAAACTTCCCAAAGAATTTTTTTCAAAATTTGATAGAATCACAAAATTTAATAGGCGTCGATTAACACTTTATACATGCAAATCCTATGTTTGATTCGCGAGATATAGCGCAGGACAGATATGAACTTCAAAGGGTCAAAACACCAAACACCCATGACCGAAGTGTCCCAAAAACTAATCAGTTCTTAAAATTGCAAAGACGCTTCGATTGACACCTCAACGCAGTCGATACAACTTTGTTTACGTGAGTTATGCTCGTAGAAAAAGCTGTCCACGGACGTACGTACACACACACATACACATACATCACATTTTCTAAAAACTATTTTAAAAAAATACTCAAGAAACCTCAAAACGTAAAGAAAAGTCGAAAATTTCATTCTCGATTTTGGATGCGATTACAAGAACTTACCATATACTTGGAAGTTAAAAATTATCGCACCTAGCGTCTGCTGACACCTCGTGGCGCGGCAAATAAATTTATAATTTGACTTTATGATTTATTGTTATCCAAAAATTATTATAACTAATTATAAATTTTGTTACATAACAATTTGCTAGACCCATCCCTCTCTCCATGTAACACTTAGGAACACTTTCAAATACCCCGCAATAGTGGTTGAGGGCCGTCAAGAGGAAGACAGCCCTGAGTTTTGCCTTGAATAACCCTCGCTTCCGGTGAGGAATGTTCAAGCCACCATTTTTACTTGATCGAAACTTGGCGAACGAAACATACTGTTTTGGATTACAATCAAGGATTATCAAAATTGGTATTTGTGCGATAATAATAACTAGGGCACATTATCAATATTATATTGAAGAAAATGGTGCCCATTCTCAACTTTCTTACTCCTTAAACAATTCGCTTGTTCTGTTTATTTATGAAACCCTAGCGATAAAATGCACTATCGGTAAATATGTTCTTATTAGCGGAGTTTGAGAAATTGGGTAGGATTAGCTCAAGTTGGGCTCCCTTCCGCTATAGAAGATTAATTAGTACTAGTAGAACCTAGCACTCGAAATTCGAGTGCAATGATGATTTTATTATAACTGACTCTAGAAATTCGATCGAATAATCATCAATCTCAGTTAGAACCCTTATTTTCACGCTTTCACAAATTTAAGTTAAATTCAAAAACCTTTTTCCAAAATTTCCTTAAAAACGTGTATTTAAACTATTAAACGAGATGTACATTTCGTCTGGCACACCCAGGCTTCTTCAGCGTATAACTTATTCCCTAAGTTCTGTGTTTCTATTTTAATCCCTAACATTTTGCATTTTCATCGCAAAATTTAATCAGCTTAATTGATCCATTCCCTAAGGTTTTTGAATTTAACTTAAATCATCAATCAATATAATAAAACGGCAAGCTAAATTTCTTTTTCTATTGTGATTAAATAATGTTTATGAATTTTAATAATGTTAAAAAATCATTATTCAATTATTGGCGCTTCAATGCGTCTCGAACATATAACAATGCTAAGCGTTTTGCGCATGTCATCATTCGATTTTCACATTCTTGAGATCTACCAAACCGGTTGTTGTAAATAATGTTAGGAAAATCAAACATCGTTTTTAAATCTTGAAAGTTTTCTTCAACTGAAAACGCTTTTTTGTGGAATGTTAGACGCCCTTCAGCAAAACAAACTAAAAAAATATGACCAAATATTGATGAAAGTGCGTATCCATTTCCATAATGAACGGCGACGCTAAATACAATACACACGAATGGTCCACAAAGAGAAAGCTATCATACAACACCGAACGGTCAAATATAATACGGTGTAACCGTTCATGTGTGAGAATGAAAATATTGCTAAATGTGGTGAAATTTGATGATTTAACTAGCTTCCAAAAAAGAAACTAAAACATTTGGAACAGTCCTAGATACGAACCTGGGACTCCCGCGTGCAAGGACAAGTTACCACCGCATGCACTACGCAACCCATAGAAAATAAAGGTTTCTATTTTGGTACTGAAGTTTAGTATACCATTCGTATTTATCGCTGTGTGAACGTTCAACGTTGTGTATGTATTAGTAAGAAAATCTATTTTCTATTTTATTTCTATATTTTCCAAACAGATTTTCACAAAAAATACAATTGTGCACATCTACAGGATATTCTCTTTCCATTGATGTATTTTTTATGAAAATCGGTCCAGGAACAACGGCTAAAATGATACCACAAAATTCATGTTAGCCGTTTAATTATATGGATACTTTGTTTCCTGTTTTTATGGAGTCTTTTAATTCAGGTATTTTTCTTGGCAGTGCACAATGTTAAATTTTCTCTAATGTGTACCTTTTTCCAAATAAATCTATGTTTAGAAAACCTTCATTCATTTTTGTCTTGTGAGTTTTAAGCGTTTGAAGATACAGATGATATAACGAGTTTTTAGCTGCAAAGAATCTAAATTAAAACAGGGGTTTTTGCATTTGTAGGAGGTTTTAACCCTGTATATTTCATCGCCAACTTTTGTGAGCAAAAGTATGCACTAAAGCATGTACGTATAGCAGATCTAATTCTTAAGAATGCTATCAATTTATTAAACCATGGCCAAATTTTTTTATATATTTTTTTTATATTTTATACTATTACCAATGTGTATTAAAACTTCTAAAATGTATGTTTATAGTCTGCAAGGGCAGGACGACTTTTATCGTAATGATTAACTTATATTGACATCGTTTTCTTTTGTAGTCTTGTTGTGATTGGAATGTTTATTAAAAATGCCTCGCCATGAAATTTGGATGGAAGACTAAATACTTTAATATTGTCTCTTCACCCAGTCGAATTCTTCTTTTACTTAAAAAACTTTCAGATATTTGTGGCTGTTAATATATCTCACATACCGAGGAGCGCCGATAATAGTTCTGAGGACTTTGTGAGCATTCGCTGAATAGTTTCAATGTTGGAACTGGAAATTGATTGCCAAAAGTTTATATAGGTTTCAGAATCGCCTTATAAAGTAGAATCCTGTTATTAAGTTTGAGAATGTGTAAGCCGTCTAACTTGATTTTCATCTGATCTCTTTTGAATTGGATGTATACTATCCCCAGGGCAGTATTCTGTTAAGATGCACATCAAGGTACACTGGTGGTCAAAATAATAAATACACGCCTGCGTTTTTCGGAAAACATCTATTTTTTCAGTTTTCAATACCTTGTAAGTTAAGCCAGTCTATTGAAACGAAATGTTGAAATGTGTAGAACATGTTAGTAGCGTCTTACCTGTTAAGGGTTTTTATTATATTCCGATTTGGATTCATTATCCTAATAATAGAGTGGACAAAAAAATAAATGCAGTATGAGAAATTTTATTGAAAAATTGAATTCTTTTCAAGAGAAGTTTTCAATTTTATTTTTTATAATATCAACATAGTAATTTATTGTGTGACCCTTATTTGAAAGAATTTGTTTGCAACGAGCCGGCAGAGATTCCAGTAAACATTCACATCTTTCTTTTGAAATCATGTGCCACTCTTTCTCTGCAGTTCACAATTCGAACTTATTTCTGAGTTTATGTACATAAACGGACTTGCTTTCACAAGTTCTCAATAGGATTACAGTCCGGTGACTGCGCCGGCCAATCGAAAACCGAATTTTTTTTGCGCCGCAACCAATTCTTCAATATTTTTGCAGAGTGCTTCGGATCATTATCACGTTGAAATGTTCATCGAAGCGGCATGTATTCCTCTACAAATGGCAGGATTATGTCCTTTAGTATGTCCAAATAACTTTCTTTGATCATAATCTCGTCAATCAACTGAATTGGGCCTACACCATACCAAAAAAATGTTGCCCACACCATTATGTTACCTCCGCCATGCTTAACGATCTTTTTGGTATATTGTGGATCAAATGGTTTCTTGGGAGGACGCATAACATATTCTTTTCCGTCCGATCCAAAGATATTGAACTTGTATTCGTCACTTTAAGGAATATTTCGTCATTTTCTCATGCCTTCTTTTCCACTCCAATCTAAATGGGCAAAATTTAGTCAGTTCCGTATGTTTTTTTTAATTAGGAGAGGCACTTTTCTTGGTGATCGGGCTGGTAAATCTGCGTCCAATAATCTTCTACGAATTTTTCTAGCCCTAACGTTAGTATTTCTTTCCCGCAAATCCACGATCAAAGACGTCAAAGGGTTCCTTTTAGAGACGCGCACCATTTTTCGATCCAATGATGTAGTGGTTTCCCGTGGCCAGCCGCGATTTCCTTTATCATTCTTCTCCTTCATGGCGTTCTGGACCATTCCCAAAGAGCAATGAGAAATTTTTGCAATCTCTCGAAGAAAGTAGCCGTCGTCCCTTAGGCGTTGAATTTGGATCCTCTTTTCTGGGGAACAGTGCTTATTTCGGCCCATGTTTGAACTAAAGAATTATTACGAAATCAGAAAATTTGAACTTATTAGAAAAGTTTTCACTAAGCTTACTCGAGAAAAAATAAATTTGGTAAAAAAATTAAAAAGTGCCCCGAAATGACTTATTTAAAAACACTGCATGTATTATTTTGTCCAATGTGAAAATGGTCCTTTGACTATGAAATTCAATTTGAAATGTGCGAAAAAATTATATGAACAGTCTTGCTACCTACAAAACTGTCCTCCCAATCTAATGATTGATTGTAGCTGATTTCTTCACTTAAAAAGCATTGCCAGCTGAAAAAATCGATGTTTTACAATAAACTTTGGGTGTATTTATTATTTTGACCATTTTATATGATTTCGAACACTTGAGGGATTTTACCCCATTGACTGCAGACTGCAAAACTATGGATTCCAAAAATGAGAAGCAAAGTACATCTTTTTATTTTCGATTAAAATATAATAATATACTAATCTGAATGAAAAAAACCAAAACCTAACAATCAAAGTGTTCGTTCTGGCGATCTGAAATCGTTCCTAAATATTTTCGATGATGTTATACGGAGTCAGAAGTGCATAAATACATAAATTATTGATCTTCCATTAAAGGCTTATTCATTTCTAATCAGCCCAAACCTTTCTGGTCTTACATTAGATCCTTGAAGTCTTCTTCCTCCATACCTTCTACGGTCCACTGGAATAATAATTATGCCTCCTCTGCTACAGAAATAAATGATTTGTTTGCCTTTTACTTCTCCTCCACATTTTCCTCCCACACCTCTAACTCGTTCATTCCTGATAATAGTTTAACTAATGGAGGGATTTCGTCAATCACTGTTGATCATCTATTAGTTGAGTCTGTTATAACCTCCTTAGACTCAAATGTCGGGGCTGGTCCTGATGACATTTCCAATTTCTTTATTCAATCTCTACCCTCTTCGATGAGTACGCCCCTTGCCTTTATATTCAATTTAAGTTTGTCTTCTGGTGTTTTTCGAAATTGCTGGAGGATGGCTTATATTCTTCCTGTTATCAAATCCGGTGATCCTTCTTCAGTCACAAACTATCGTCCAATTTCCCGCCTCTCAGCTTTTCCAAAAATTCTTGAGCGCATTCTTCACTCATATCTGTACAGTGCCGTAGGACATTTGATAGTCCCTGAGCAGCATGGGTTTGTACCTAATCGCTCCACTATCTCGAATCTGCTAGTTTTGACCAATACTGATGCTGAATCCCTCGATAAACATTTGCAGGTTGATGTCATTTACCCTGATTTTTCCAAGGCATTTGACACCGTTGACATAAACAAAAGCTTGAGACTTTTGGGGTTTATGATTCTCTTCTTCGCTGGATATATTCGTACTTTTCCTCTAGAGCATGCCGCGTTTCTGTTTCTGATAACTTTTCTTCTTTTTTTTTTCCTCGTTCTGGTGTTCCTCAAGGATCCATTCTTGGTCCTCTCCTATTCATCCTCTTCATTAACGACCTTCCCTCTATAGTTGATTCATCTTGCCTTCTCTATGCTGATGACCTTAAGCTTTTTAGAGTGATTCGATCTCTTGATGACTGCGAAACTCTCCAGAATGATTTGCAGTCGCTAAGTTCTTGGTGTCAACTTAACTCCCTTTCCCTGAATATTCCTAAATGTCATTCAATGACTTTCTCCCTTAAATCATCTCCCTTACACTTTGTGTACCTTATTGATTCTGTTCCCTTAATTATTGTCGACAAAGTGAAAGACCTTGGTGTTATTTTTGATGCCAAACTAAAATTTGATGCTCATGTCCTCAACATAGTATCCAGAGCTTCTAAGCTTTCAGGGTTTGTATTGAGACATTGCCGTATTTTCTCCAACCCTGCTTCGGTTGTTCAATTGTTTGTGAGTGTTGTTCGTTCTACCCTTGAATATGCATCCCAAATTTGGTCACCTTATCTTGAGTATTTAATAAATCTCCTAGAATCTGTTCAGCGTAAATTTACACGCTTTCTCCTCCTTAAGTTCAGAATTTCCTATATTCCGTATGATGAACGTCTTGCCTTACTTTGTTAACCTTCCTTGAAATCCCGTAGGATATATCTTGACCTCTGCTTACTTTTCAAGCTTTATAATAACTTCATTCAGGTGAACATCGATAATCATGTCTTATTAAGATACCATTATCGACCCTCTCGATCAGCCGATATTTTTAGTTTACCGTTTGCTAGAACGGAAGTTTACTTTAATTCGACTTTACTACGTTCACCTAGAACACATAACAATCTTCAGCTTGGACCTTTACCATCTTCCTATATTAGTTTTAAGCGTAGTTTAAGGAATCAATTATTTACTTAAGTACTTTTATTTTAATTATACTTTTATTTTTATTTACTCATTTTGTAATTGGAGTTTACTCTGTCAGCTGAGCTGATAATAAATAAATGAATAAATAAATAACACACTCCTTCAGCGCAAAAAATAACTAGTAATGTCAGAAATGTAAATCTAAGTAAGGTGTATGAACATATGCCATAAGTTATATTACATAGTCTAAGTTAGTGCATCTTCGAATTTCACAGTGAAATTCACAGTTTGAAATTGCATTCAAGTCGAAAAACACGAGTTAATTGTCGTAAAACAAAGAAACTTTAAACGCGTTTTCCTCGAAACATACTTTTTGTGTGACGCAGATCTGTGAAAAAATTACTCATTCGATTTGCTTAAAATTTTCCACAAATACTTATTTCCTATTTAACTACTGCACGAAATTTTCCACACATACTTATAATTATTTAACTACTGCACGGACCCAAGGTTAGAGGAAAATAAAATTGACGATTCTAGAATACTTTTTTCAATCGAAAAAAGTCAAAAATCGTTACACGTATATTCAAATGGCCCCCATTTTGCTTTTTAATATTTTTTAATAATTTAAATGTGATCTTTTAATCTGAATATATGAATGGGCGCCGCGAATAACGTTGCAAACGCCATATTAACTAAATCGAGAATTTTTGTAGAATAACGATACTACGACCATTATACAGCACTTAAAAAACAAAATTTTATCTTGTGTTTTTTTACGTCACGAAAATTGCATTTGAATTTTCCAGTTGATGGAAAACCGTTGGAAGTCAAGTGCACCACGAAGAAAATTTCCCCGTTCAATTGAATTAAAAAGGTTAATAAAGGTAGAAAAAGGCAAGTAAAATTAAATGAACGAAAGGATATGAAGAATAAAAGGCTTAGAGATTGTTGAAAGGAATATATTTCAAGAAAGGGGAAGGTAATTCTAGAAAAAATGGGCCTAGCACGGTATAATGGAAGAACGTTGGATGTAGTTTTTTTATTAAATATAGTCTGATCGCTTCTTAGATTGCTACCTGCAAGTGCAATTTTTATTGCTGCAATTTCAAGCTGGAAGAAATGCAGTCTCAGTTTGAAGTATTTTATTAGTTAAACTATGACCAATAAACTAGGCATTTGGTATCGATTATGGCAGTTAAAGAGCCGAAAAGAAGAAGAGTTCCAGAAGAATGTCACAGCGTCACACAAATGTGCAATATTTTCTAATTTACAATGGTAAACGAGTGCGAGTAAGCCAAAAGACAGTTTGCCATATTGTAAAAGTGACACTTCTTAGAATTCATATGCTGCTTACGAAAATAAAAAAACAGAGATGATTTAGCTGATTGACGGGGAAAGCATTTAAATCTGCCACACAAAATTCAAGAGCCTCAAAAAAGCATCACGGAGCATGTAAAATTGTTTCCCGCCCAAATAAGTCATTACGGTAGAAATCTTAGTAGAGAAAATTGTATAAATCCTGACTTATCGATTATAAAAATGTACCATTTGTACCAGAAGAAATACCTTGAACTAAAATTCTTACCGTGATGTATTTAATACGGAGTTTCATCCGCGTTTTGGATTGCCAAGGTCGAATACATGTAAAATTTGTGACAATTTTTTTATAAAAGTAGTGGCTGCCACAGATGAAGAACAGCTTGCAGTACTTTAAAAGGAAACAGAACTACATCACAGAAAAGTCGAAAAAGCATATTCTTGCCTCAACGAAGACAGCCAATCAGCTTAAAATAGTGAAAGTGCTATAACTTTATGTGTGTCGACTTACAGCAGGTGATTTTTACTCCAGATCTTATACATTCCGATGGGTATTATCAAAGGCAATATTTGAATTACAATTTCTCAAAACATAATATGGGGAACAATAAGGATACATGTACTTTTAGCATGAGTCAATTGCGAAACGGGGAGCCATGGAAATTGCATCGTGCATCCTAAACAATGTAAAAGCTAATTTGAACATCCTTAGCTTGGCTGAAATGAGAAAGCTGGTTATATGGTCTGATCGGTGTGTCGGACAGAATAATAACTGGGTTGTTCTGTTATTGTTATGTCATTATCTAGTGAGTCTCAAGTATTTCACCGAAAGAAACCAAAAATTTCTGGTTTGTGGACATAGTTGCTTGCCATGCGATCGAGATTTCGCTTTAAAGGGCTACATCACAGTAGAAATTTTCAAGAGTCGATTTTTTATATATTGGTTTAAAAAATCGTTTGAACCCTTTAGAATTATAGACAAAAGGTTTTATACCTGGCAGAAATCGTTTTCATTGAAATTGCGAGCTCTTTCTTGACCCTTCCCGGCTGCTCCGAAACGACTATCTGCGCTAAATACGACACTTGCTCGTCGGGTACAGCATTATGTCTTACTATTCGATTTTTAACTTCTCTAATAAACTAACAGATGTTCTTAGAAACATTTTCAAGCATGTTGAACACAAAGTACGTTAGTACAGCGTCCTTTGATGTTGATAGAAAACGTAAAGTAAAGTAAAGTCAAAACTTTAAACGCGTTTGTCTCGAAACACGCTTTTTCAAATCGCCACGCCGCATAACTCAAACAATTTTCTATTTTTTCACGCCAAATTAATATCACATTCTGAAAACAACATTCCACATAGAAACACGTAGCCGATTTTCTATAAGTTAATATTTTGATTTTTTTAGGTACAAATAAGTGCCCGTTTTTTGGTAGAAAATGAACTTTTTTGTTCCAATTCAACAAAAATGAATATTGTTGAAATCCCCTACGTATTTCCCTAGCTTTACTAATGTAGTTTAAGGTACTATTACACTTTTCAAGGCCAAAAAAAACGATAATTTTCAAGAATTTTTTTTCAGAGCTCCTTTATTAGATATCAATACAAATCTTTTTACATAACATTATTTACATCATCAAGTATCTAAAATCTTTTTTTAACTTTGTATCTTGCTCACATATAGCATCAAAGTCGAGTCCAAAAAACGATTGCCTTCCTGTGCAGGGATTATCTCATGATTAGGACATCTGAAACAAAAAAATTAAAAAGGGTTTTGAAGATTTAATGCTCTCATAGGGCAATCCGCCTCCGATAGTGAAAAATAGGCAAAAAATGGCGGCTGTCTGAACAAAGTGTTCGAAAAATGACCCTTTTTTCGCCCCAATTTTCGTTCACTAAAAATCCATTTTCTTTTGTTTTTTGGCCTAATTGAGGTGAGTTGCTCTGGAAGAACATTTAACAAATAACTATGCAAAATTTCATTGAAATCGGTTCAGTTGTTTTGGAGATAATCTCTGCACCGTTTGAAAAAAGGCCATTTCGAGAAAAACGCGTTCAAAGTTTTTTTTTGCATTGATTCTTAGATAATTTTTGAAAAATCGGATTTCATCACTTACTGCTTTATCAATAACTGCTTTCGTACACGACTAACACACTGAGGATGAAGAAGAAAGTTGACAATACACCAGTGGCGCGGCGTTCATATAAGCCGATTCCCATCGGCTTCCCTTTTCAAATATGTTCCAAAAATGTCTAACACTTCAGTTTTAACATGCACAATCGTTCCACTTGGAAAGAAACTCCCTACCTTTCCTATTCCTGGCAAGAAAGCTCTAGACCTCCTCGTGGTTCTTGCTGGAGAACTTTATTTTTGGTAGTAGGAGTTGTTTCAAACCAAATTCCAGTAAAACCAAGAAATTTGGTTGACAAACTAAAGCCTCTTATTTAGATCGACCCAAAATTTTATGCCACGAGCCATTACTGAACTCCATATCTTTAAACGAAATCAAATTCCTAAATTTCGTATTTGCTTAATATATACATTCCTTGCCAATAAGGTCAAAACGATACACATAACATAAAAATATAAATATTATATAACTGATCGTAATTTAAAATGTATGCAATAGAAAGAATGATTACGGTAGTATTTCTCTAAATGCTCATAACATACTGCTTTGTCTGTTAAGGATCCATGTCTCTCAAATAGTAAGCGGCTTACCCAAAGTAATTTTTTATCCCTCGCCACTGCAATACACATACATTAAGAAAGAAACCGGTATTTTGGAGAAGGGATTCATATAACAGCTGCGCGTACAAAGAGGCGTAGACGCGCATCGCTTAAGGCTGAGGCTCCACATACGATTCCAAACCGATTATTATTTGGAATGCGTAAACAATAAGAACGACGGGCGTCAAGGCTCCACGTACGATTCCAAATCTGAAATAAGAACGTGCGAGGCTCTTGAATCAGATTGTTTGTTTAGTGTTCATTCTCGTGTCGGTGCTCAACGTGAAAACATCTGTCTTGCGTTGTTGATGGTGTCAGTGCTAAAATCCTAAAATGGATGAATTCTGGCACTAGGGCACACTTCTCAGCAAACATTCTCCCACGCCGCAACATAAAGTTCCCTGTTGTGGTAATCTTTCTCCGCAATACTCCATATTACCAGATTATTTCCAAGTGCCGTTACCACCTGCTCCATGGCCTTCTCCGTTCACTGCCTTTTAACGAATGAACACAACGCATGCGCATACAGAAAATCGGTTATGGAAAACCGGCCGTGGAGCCGGGTGTCATCCGATCTTATGGCGAAAGCGTGTAAATGAGCGAGAAGGAAGCGCCTTCGTTATGATTATGAATCGGAACGTCGACCCGGGTCGTTATGAACCAGACGGGTCGTAAAACCGGCGTTATTGATCGAATCGGACGTGGACGCAGGGTCGCCCGGTTCTCATATAGATAACATGCAAAATAAGAAAAGGTCGCGCCGCTATGACGTTCATTCTTAAAAACAAACAAACCGAAACCGATTTGGAATCGTATGTGGAGCCTCAGCCTAAAACTGCTATAAAACTTTTTCTATGAAGAATTTCCACATTATATTTTAAGAGGTGACTTTTGAACGTGTAAGTAAGCGAAAAAGTAAAAAACCCAGAATGGTTTTTTGGAATTTGAGAAGTGTAATAGTATCTTAAGAAAACAAATTTCAATTTTTTCCACATTAATTTTAATTTTCTACTACGTGCCGCGGAGCCCTTCCAAGAAAAACCGTTCCGCAGAAACGGCTGTTGGGCAGCCATTTTCTAATATTTTTGAATAAACATATTTTTTTTAAACTTCAAAACATGCTTAATGACATCCCTAAAAAGAATTACCATACTACTTTTCCTCCCACGCAAAAAAGCGTTAAATTTTCGCTCTCTACTGTGGTGTAACCTCCTAATTTAGAGAAAGAAGAAAACGTTTCAGCTTTACGTTCTTTAGGTTGTTATAACTGCTATAAAATCTGCGAGACCACCCAATCCATTTTAGGGCTATCAGATGACACAAGTGGACTTTAAAGGCTTTGCTCCTCTCTTCGAAAAAATAAAAAAAAATCCACAAGTTAAGCTTACGGGTGCTAGGTGGTTGCAAATCCTTTAGAACTCAGGGCTCGAAAATGACATAACACTTTACAAGCCTAAAAACACAAAAATAAACGGGGACGCAACGTACAAACTGCAAATGCTTTATCTGAAATTGAAGAACTTCCACAACTCTATAATGAACAACTTCCAATTAAATTTGATATGGAATAAGTGCTTTTTGATCAGAAGGATATAAAAATATCGATTGTCTACCACTCTCTGAGAATGATGCATCCTAAAATTTGGTTGTCTGTATTTGAGAAATTTACTCAACTTTATTATGTTCAATAAATTCATCTTTTTAATTTAATCAATAAAATGACATATTGTTTTCTACCGAAACGTAAAATTCCTAAGACATGATATTGTTTTCCTTAAATTTTTGAAAAGGATATGAAATTTACTGTAATTTTTGATATAATTACTCCGTACACGTATAAATAGGCAATGATATCAGGTTTGTTTAAAATTTTATTTTCTAACTCAAACATGAAAACTTCAATTTTCTTGCACATAATAAGTGGAAGAACGTTGCATATACAACTCATCGAGTGTGATGAAATATGGAAGAACGTTTCATCTACAACTAAAGCCAGGATTTACAACGTTATTCCAGTAGAAAAAATCTGAAATCATCAGATCAGTCTTCTAGATAAACTTATTGAAAATTTTGTTTTACAAAAAAAGGAAATTTAAAAGGTATTTAGGTTATTTTAATGCGAAAAAATATGAATTAGGGTAATTTTAACAATCTAAAACAGTTTTTTTTCGTTTCCTGAAAATTTTATATTTTGTCGCATGCATCGTTATTCGTGGCGCACATTCATATGTATATACATTTCAAATTTCAAGTCGATATCTTTGATAGCTTATTTTTTATATTCATTTAAAAAAAGATCCGTTTTCACCGTTTTAACAGAGTACTGTCCCCTTTATTATTAGAGGAAGGGGTGGTAATTTGGAACCCTACTTTGTTTTTTGAGTATTGTAAGAAAACGATTTCATTAATTATCTTGAGAAATGGCTTTATATACTTCAAAACTTATTAACTTTTATATTTGGAACGAATTAACAAAATAAAACCACTCATTATAGGAAATAATTAGCTTTATTGACAAAATGAAAAAAATGTGTTTTGAGTTTTGGTGCTGGTATTATGGAACTCTACTTCCTACTTGTCTTTTCCCTTGCATACCTATCACTTTAACCACTTTACTCTGTACGATAGATAGCCCGGTTCCGTCAACGTTAAAAATTCTCTCTGAAGGAAAATTATGTTTTTGGAATTTTTCTTCAAGGATATCAAAGAACTTGTCCACTGCTTCTTTATTGAAACCTTGAGCCCAAGCATTCGAAGTTCCTGTTGGTGATCGAATGGAAAGTTTATCTTTGTGGCGTAATAAGAAGTGATCAAGCCAAGCTCGACCTGCTATGTTATCTCTAAACGGATGTTCAATATTATTTTTTAACGCCAACTATTTTCCGAACATCTTGACGGTTCAAGCCATAGAATTTGCTTTCCATGAGGAGAAGGTATGACACAAGGCTTTCTTCAAGATGAGATGTCAGGACAGGTTTTCTTCCTATAGTAGTTTTTACAACCTCATCGGGAGGCTGGTCGCTGTGCACAAACCTTTGCAGAGTAGTTTTTTGGACATTATAAAGTTTAACCGCTTTTTTAAAACTCATTTTCTTTTCTCTTACTGCTTTTACAGCTTCAATCATATTATTGTTGGTTCATTGTTTTCTTCTCGCCTCTGGCTTTGGTGACAATTGAGCTCGAGGCATGACTGGAACCAGAAAAAAATTAAGATGAATACATTCCGGGTAATTTGGAACCCGGTTCCATATTACCCGCACCTATGGGGTTCCAAATTCAAAACCTTACTAATTTAACAATAATCGAGAAAACCAAAGCTAGTTAAAAGATACATTAAAACGTACCTATGACAATCTGAACTTGTGCATATAGACTTCCTATAACACCCACTGACTTTGTTTTAAACTAAAATAAAAACTTTTTACAATTTTTCCAAGGGAACGAAAAAAACATTTGCGTTTGCCGTTAAATTTCAACTGCGTGTGACAGATAAAATTCGATGCAAAATCGGCGCTAGTGGCAGCAAATATGCTCTATGGTATCAGTACAACGTAGTTATATATTTTTTTGATAGATGTCACTGCCTGTTACTGAGATGTTAAGGGGTTCCAAATTATCAGCAGGTTCCAAATTACCACCTCTTCCTCTATACAAATCTTTCTTCCGGCTAATGTCACTATACGCTTCTGTAATCCTCACCACAGCTGCCAAATCAAACTAAAAAAACTTTAAACAGCACAAAACTTATACTTAACCTCCCTTCATGGTACTCCACCAAACGTCTCCACAAATGTCACGGCTACAATTTACTTGTGAAGAATGTAGCAAACAGCTCGATAAGTTCAAATGCGCTTGATTAGTGTTGAGCAGCCCGCTTTTCAATATCCTTAGAGCCTAACTTATACTACCGACACACTTGAGCCGATAATGAGCTCACAGCTCGTTATGAGCTTGATTCTAGTGAGATGGTGACACACTACGTATAACTCATTGTGTTTGACAATTGGATTGTTAATAAAACTTTTGGAAGGTCAAAAACATCTACAATTCGATTTGCTGCCGTGCCAAAAACACCAAGAACACATTTACACTTATACAGCCTATTAAAAGCATCCATATAGTTCACCTTCAAATTGTTCGAAATTCACTGCAATATGTCGAATTGACAAGTGAAATTGGAGCTAGCTTATTTGCTCTGCCTTTAGATGGCACTTCCAACAGTAAATTTTTTATTCCATTAAATTTCTAATGACATAGCTTCTGCTTACTTACTGGGAACTCATTTTGAGCCAGATTGAGTTAATGAACTGCGAGTTCATTTTCAGCTGCAGTGTATCAGCAGTATTATTGAATCTATTCCTACACTAGACTACCATCAATGATAATAAAAATGTAAAAATAATAACAGTAAACCTAATTCCATAAATTTTGTTAAGTTGGCTTTAAGGTATCTATCTATCCTATGTTAATTTAAGGTTTTTTTAGTCCTAACGAACGAGGTTTTTTGTATACCTTTCCTTTCAACTTAATCATAAACAAAATCCAAAATAAATCGAAACCCTCAACATTTCACAGCTGTAAGGACGCATAACAGTCTCATCCCCACTTAACACGACATGTATGTATATTTCAGCTAAAAAAAAGGCAAAAACGTTGAAAATTCACAAGGTATTCGTTACTCAACAAGCTTGATGTACGCATGATATATGTACATGTATATATGTGGTCCTACTTTTTCATCCCTCTGTTGAATTATAATCAGAAAAATTCGCGACTTTTGCCTGTAGTAGTTGCATCCAGAGTATAATATGCATCATCTTTATTCCATTATATTCATGTTGCATTGCTTATAAACTCAAGCATTTTATAAAGTAATAAATTAAGTGGGAAATGCTCGCACACCTTCGTCGGAAAACTGTATGTATTTATAGTATATTAAATTTTGATGAAAATGAGTCCATTCTATCAATCATATGTTTTAGTTGCGAGGAACACACATGAAGCGTAGGAGTTTACACCAGGTTAACACACGAAGATTTGTTTGGAAATCAAAAAGAATAAAATTTAAATGTATTGCTTTTCGTATTTGCACGAGTAGAAATTGGTTGCACATACTTCTGTGTTATGTGTTGAAGCTTTGACAACTCATTTTTTAGCAAAAGAAAGTTAAGATTGGTTTGATATACTTATCAACACTTTAGAGCCAACATTTAACAGAGACTAATTCAACATTTTTTTAAAAATTTGAACATCTTTACTGGATGGCATCCTTTTCGCTAATGATGATCTTTTCTGAAATGTTTCATGAAATACTAATGGCATTGTATTAAAATGTACTTCACCTCTGTTACTACTTCTGCCCCATCGATGATAATGATACAGAAATAAAATGGATTATTTTGGGATAATTAGCTGAAATGCAAACAAAAAGAAAAAATCCTACATAATAAACTGTAGAAGTTAAGGTTGTATCACATGTTTAGAAAGATTAATGGAAATCCTAGCCTTGGCTAATGAAATCTTGAAAATTTTCAAATCGGGTAATATTGACAGAGCAGCTCAAATTAGGCCTTAGATCTTTGATTATGTATAAATTACATGAAATTTGCGCTCTAGTGAAATGCAGTGTCTGGAAACATTTAGTGTTTCAAAATAATTTCTGGCATATTGCGTCTTAGAAAAACCATCGGTTGGTCTAATTTCGCAACACTTTTTCCAGCATAGCCGATTTTATTTCGTTACTAAGAGGTCGGTTAACAGCATAGGCAAGTGGCTTTATGAACCTTCACAAAAAGTAGTCCCATCGCGTCAAATCACCTGGTCTGTGCGTCCAGTTCACAGGTACATTTCTTGGTAATAAAAGTAATAAAGTAATGGTTTTACGTGCTGTATGGCATGTAGCACGATCCTGATGGAACCATTTGTCCCTTAAACGATTGGCATTGATTTTGGAAATCACAAAGTCACAAATCATTTGTCGGTAGCGGTCGCCACTAACGTAACGGTAACGTTGGCTTCGTGTTGAGATTTGGAAAAGAAAGGACCAATTATGCAAACAGTGACTTTTATCGGTATGAAATGGACCTTCCAAAGTCCATGAGGATTATTCTCACACCGAAAATGGCAATCTGAGCTTCATCGCTGGGAATGATTTAACGGTAAAAATTCGGCTCAACTTTTAACTCACTATCAGCCCATTCACTGAACCGACTAGCAAAATATGCTGCGCCAGTTGGAACTTCTAAGGTTTTGGTTCAAGATCTTCCTCCAACATTTTTCATGTAGTTACGCTTATGATTACTAAACGATGTTAGACACATCTATGCTCCCGCAGATATGTTTATAGATGAAGCAAACAATTGCCCGATATATGTTCTTGCAGCGTAGGCAGTAAAAGGTAAAAAAAACTACAGACCAAAATGTAAAAAAAACTAAAACAAGCTGCGAAGTGTGACCCTTGAAGTCCATATGAATAACTTCCCAGTAGTATCAACATAAATAACATAAATATTAAAAATAGTAGTAGGGTCAGGTGGGGTAAATGGATACATGGGGTATATGGAAACAAACGACATAGCTGCCCTCGTGGTGATTATGATAAACTTAAATGCTGGCGATTGGCGACTTGGCAACACTCGAAAGACATTAAAAGAGTTTCCGCGCTTTTCAGTCTGCTGATGGAAGTGTCATCATTGTTTCAAGTTGACATTGTGAAAAAAGTTGTTTATCGAAGTTTTTTGAGCTCAAGTTTTCCTCTGCAGCACATAAAAAACACAAAGTAAGTGACTACAACCATTTCAATTTGTAGTGAGGAATTTTATTGGAATGATATATTTATTTATTTTGATTCTCTCTGTTTTAATTGGTGTGTCTAATTACTCCATAGATATTGTACCCTGGAGTAATTGGAATGAACAAATCAACTGCCCTTTGCGTGGCGATAAGCCACACGTTTAGTTGTGAATTATAATTTTGTATGTACTATACTCAAATTTGCGATTTATGCCAGTAAATATTCTTAGATAATGTTTGGACGATAGTTGATTTACATGATTTTTGCAGGATACCCAGGACGTATCAAAAGAAAAAGTCACTTCCACTTTACACAACAGATAGCTTAGAAGAAGCAGTGTTCGATGTGATGAACGGGAAGAAAACATGCTGGGAAGCACAAGCCACCTATATTGTTTGCATCCCCGTTATATATAATCGAATTAAAAGTGGAATCCTGATATCAATAGAATTGGAGCAGGTCATTCAACTGACTTATCGAAGGAAGTCGAGGAATGTCTTATTAAATGCCTGATGACCCGTTCAAAGATGGCGTTTCCTTGCGACAAGGAAGAACTTTAAAATTTAGCCCAAGAATTTATCAGGAGTAACGACCTTCAAACAAGGTTTCGAGATGGTCGCCCTGGTGAAGATTGGTATCTTGCCTTTATGCGCAGGAATCTTCGATATTTTTGAAAAAACCTGAACACTTGCGAAAGGCAAGAAAATATGCAGGAGAATCATTTATAGTACATAGCTTTTTTGATACCGTCAAGAAGGTCTATCATACCTACATAATATATGAAGAAGGCCAAGGATGTCTAATATTCAATGTGGACGAGACAGGTTTTGCAAGTGATCCTCCACGCCTTAGAGCCATAGGAGAAAAGGGAAAGCTCTTCTCGGACGGCGCAAGTTGTGAATCAATTACGGTACTAGAATGTGTGTCAGCCAGTGGTGCAACCCTACCTCCTCTAATAGTGTACGAAGGTGCGGCAGTTCAGCCCAGTTGGATTTCTGAAAAATCATATTCTGGGACCATGTTTGCTGCAACAAGGAATCGCTGGATGGAAGAAGCTTCATTTTTTAACTGGTTCAACAAGATGTTTGTACCTTACGTCAATGCAATTCGAATCAGAAATGACATCATGGGCAAAACAGCCGTATTATTCTACGATGGACATGCTAGTCATATAAGCATAAAAATTATAGAGCTGGCTATAAGCAACGATATACAACTTTTAAAATTTCCTAGCCATCCTACTGATCGTCTTTAACCCCTTGATAAATGCGTCTTTTGACCCGTCAAGACAGCCTGGGAGAGAGTTTTAGTCAACCATGGAAAAACCAAAATGGGTAACGACCCCTCAAATCTGGCTAAACGAAAGTTTGCTGAGTTATTGGGCACGGTTGGGCCATCGATAAAGTGTATGAATATCGTGAATGGTTTCAGCTCTACAGGCTTGTTCCTCTTAGATGAGACCAAAGTCACAGAAGATATTTTTGAGCCGCAACATTTGGCTCGTTACCGAATGCGAAGAGATGGTCGGCACACTTTAAGATCCGAAAACTCAAAATTGTATTTCAGCTTTGAATGAAGTGATTGTAGACAACGGATTTTCCAGAGTTGGTGACATTATTCCTTCTGATAATGATGATATCAACGTAGTCCTAGATTTGAGGTTTAACAAAACGAGGGATTCAAAAGGAACATCTGGCAAAGGCAAGAATTTGGTAGAGATTTTCTCACGGAGCATATCAAACAACACAGTTGCTTCTGAAAGCCGTGTGAAGAAATCAGGAGCAGGAACGCGCTTTAAACACCACACATACGGACAATTGCTAACTACTGGCGAAGCTATTCAAAGGATGAAGCAAGCTGAGGAAAAAACGAAGACAAAAAAGCCATCAAAAAGGAAAAATGTAAAGAAAAGCGAGAATCTAGAATGAATGATGTGCAAAAGAAACTGCAGAAACCGACCCACAAAGAAAAGAAAACAGGAGATGATATTGACAGCGAAGAAGAACAGCTAGATCCACGAAACCTGGCATCGGATGATGATGAATACCTTGATGCTTATCTTGAAGATCACGAAAGCCAACAGTTGGGAGAGATGACTTATACGGATACCGCTAACGCTAATATCCAATCTGAAATGTATCTTTTGGTTGAATTAGTTGGAGGTGCTCGAAAAAAAACTCGGTTCCATTTTATGTGTCGGGTTGATGAAGTATCCCAATCGAATGAGATTGAAGCAACCGGCCTGAAAAGCGTGAACATAAGCAAATCTAAATTTATTATTTTGGAGAACGACCAGTTTTCAATTAACGTGAAGCAGGTCAAAGCCATTGTACCAAGTCCAAATATCGAAAAAGATGGACACTTTAACTTTTCAGGAAGCGTGAACTTGAAAGAAATTTAGCTGATTCCATTTGTTAATTTGAGTGAAATTGTGATTATTTTACTGTGCAAAGTTACTTTAAAATACAGTATATTGAATTCTATTTGTCTACTTATTCCACTAGAAAGTTAAATTATAAGACAAAAATGAGAGTTTGACCTCTGTGGAATATGAGCTGGGGTATTTGGAAACTGCCACTTGGGGCAATTGGAAACTTGCCGCTAACGTCACAAAAGTCTGTCTAGGACTTTTAATGCCTCCAAAATAAATGTGCCTCTCCATCAACATAGTGATAAAATCGCTGTTTCCATATACTCCCTTGTCTCTGGGGTAATTGAAAACAAACTGGAGTAAAAAAAATCAAAATTTCAATCCATAGCATTCAGGCGGAGAGTAGTTTTAAACACAAATGACAAAATTTCATCTCGAAAATCAACCAATGGGTACGGAATAATGTCAATGCAAAACATTGAAATTTTGCTTCCAACTACCTTACCTGACTCTACTTTAAATAACAATAACGACAAGAACTCATTACAGTAAGTGGAATGAGTTCATATTAATGGTACCATCTTGGAAAGCGCCTTTTCGTTGAATAAGTAAGGCTTTTGGTGAGAATAGTGTTCTGAATTAATTCTTGCTCGGTTCGGAATGGCTTTTATACGTAACTTCATTTCATATCGACACTTCAAAGAAAAAAGGGCGATTTTCGGATTATTGAATGCAGTTTTCATTTTTACGCTGACGGAAAATATTTTGTCGAGTGATGGCTATTTTGAAGAGTTGCGTTCAAAATTTCCTACATATTCACTGAATTTGAACACTCTCGCCATTTCACATCAATGAGACTAATAATTATTTCTTATTTTGCAGTTAATCTTGAAAAAACATTGAATATGCAGTCAATATTCGCTGTTTAATTGCATGTAAAAATTATAAAGTATCACAAAAGATCAAAACATTTGGCGAATGGTCCTTGTATATTTAATGGACGCTCTTTTATTCATTATGCACATTCATTGTTTATTCTTTCTGTATGAATGTTTTTGAAAAGTATAAAGAAACTATGAAGGTTTATTTGATGAGAACTTGGGCTTGGAAAAAATTATATAGCTCGAATTTCCCTGCTTCTTGCACAAGAGCTTGTTAGTTAAAATGTTCAAAAAAGTTATTTACAATAAATATTAACACATTTCCTCTGTCGATATTGAGTTAGATCGAAGCCACCCGGTGAAGCAAAGCACCATTATAGGGAAAGACGCAAATTCTCGTCAATGTGTTACAGGACCAAGAACCGACCCGTGCTTCCAATAATATGAAGCCATATGTTTAATGGTTGTGAAGATATTGCATTCAAGGTTAGAGATAAAGGTTGTTAAGATAGCAAAAATCCTGCGCGTCATATAAATAACAGCTAATGTATGTATATTTTAAGGCCATAAGCGTACAATGACACATTCTCGTCAATACTATTCAAGTGGCGATTTGTTTCTCAATATAACTAAGTACTTTTCTTTTTGTAAACATTGTATTTTTTGAGCATGCCAAGCGACACATTCTTTAAAATTTTATTCACTTATTGACTAATTCAGAATTCTTTTCAACTTGAAGGAAATACACTAATCAACATTTTTAGTCGGAAAACTACAAACAGCAATTTAAGGTAATATCACAGAGTCATAATGCAATTAATGTTCGTGGATCCCCCAAACCAACGCTTCATTAGAATCAAAAAGAGTTGACTCATCGTCTGAGTCCGTGGAAATGGTTCTGAAAATCTTCTGTCCCTGCTTTGTGTACCAATCAGCAGTAAATTTTGATTCTGCCACTAAAAGCCATGGAGCTGCACCATGTAAGAGACTCAACTGTTGCGATGACAGATTCAAAGGAAAATATGTATTTATATTTGAAAATCGGACTCACCACTTTGGTGCTCGCTCAAAAAACAATTCTCGCACGCAGCACGCGATTTTCAATTTCACAGCTCACATCCGAAATCGAAATGATGGCGCATGGTCTGGGTCCGTGGAAATCGCATTTGATAACTACATCAGATATAGTCCATCTACTGCCATCTGTTTGCTGCATGAAAACATTTCAAAATGTCTGGCACAGCAATTAATTTGGGGCAGGGGACGTACCGAAATACAATTGAGATGGTTTTTTGCCAATTTCGCGAATTATTGCTCCAAAAAACTTCTGATTTTTTCTTCCTTAATGCATACATAAACTTGTATTGGAAGATCATTTCAGCACACGTAAATCAAGGCACTCTCAATTTTAATTTCAGAAGATAATCGAGAAAATCTTAGACACTGAAATGGCTCCTGGTCTTAATTAATAGAAAACATAATACTTTCTGGGCTATACAATTCATCGACAAATTAGCAATTTCTGCGAATAGGAGTACTCCCAACGTGAATCGAGGAAGCGAGCTCTACATTGTGTAATTATTTGAATTTTTCGAGACAACAGCATTAGTATAAGCAAAAACCAACAACGCTACATCCTTATGCTTTGTTTGTTAATAAAATGTTCCAAAATAAATAACAACTGATACTGGCCGAACATCAATTGGTGCCAGAATATCTCGATTACAGCATCTTTCCCGATAAAAGATCCACCGACGATCAGTATGTAAGGGCCGTCGTACTCCCAGAAAATTGCTCACTAACGCCTAGCTTCCTGCGTTAGCAGGAAATCTGCACTTGATTGGTTCCTGCAATCATTTCGCGCGCCAGAGCACGTTCCAAGCTTTTCACAAAGTCTGCCGCATGCGAGATGCTCCTCTCGTCGCAAGTATCACAAAGATGACGTTCCAGGTTGAAAAAGACTTCTGAGCTGTCTTTAGCGGATGCCAGATTTCTTAGCGTTGGTGGCCAAAGGTTAGTCACAAATCTGCTCCTAGCGCAACATCATCGGCCGGGCAAAGCATCTCCCAACTTCGTTCATCTTTTCATTTAATCGCGATCGTAGCTATATTGGAGAATCTTCCGAAAACGACCCAATGACTAGCATCTTACAATTTCGACGAGTGCGTGTTTGTTTGTTTGTGGAAATTTCGTTATTTAGCTTGCGGCAACATCCTGCAGTTTTACTGACCCAAAAGATCGCGAATAATTACTAACGAATTACGAAGATTTTATTTTAAACTGTTATTTTTTTGCATAACTGCATTTAGCGGGCAGGGAACGAAAAATGTGAATGTAGTTTTTCTTTGCGATAGTGGAACATTCAAAGCAACTGTGATAAAGTATTTCTCGCGCAAAACTATTGTTTAGCTTAGAATCCGAAGACTAACTATTAGGATGGCAGCCACCCCGACGCATCCTCACGCTCCCAGGAAGGGTATGGCTCCACGACCTCCTCGCATTATCATAAACACTCCGCCGTATGGAGCACCTAACCGCTTGTCCCAAGTGCCTTTCAGTGCCAACGCAATGCCGCCCTTCACCGCCAACACTATGCCTCCCTATACAGCCAGCACCATGCCCCCGTTCACAGCAGCCACCAACGCAACCCTTCCAAACACAATCGGAGCGCCAATGTGGCCACCGTATGCCACATCTTATTTCACGAAGGGATTCGAAGGGTTTCGAGATTTCGCAAAGACCGGCCTCAGTTCAGGCGAGAAGATCGCTTACTGGATATACGATAAGTTCAGCAAACTATCGAAAAAATGGTTTACGCACTTCTTCCTGTTCACAGTCGTCTTGCTCTATAGCGCAGTAGGAGCGGTCATCTTTCAAGCGATTGAAGGTAAGTACCAAAGGATGCTTGTGTGAAGCACTCTTACTTTTGCAAAGGACAATTGATTGTTCAGCAACAGTTCAGAGTAAAAGATTCCCATCTTGAAACGACAGCTGAGACAGAGGATGAACATTTATGATTTCCCTTCATCCTGAAAGCTCATTGGCGCCAAGCTGTTAGTACCAAGCTGCAGATGTCCATGTGGCCTTCCTCTTATAGTACAGAAAAATTAGATTTTGTCTTCATAAAGAATCCAACTGAGCTGAATTTAGTGCGGCCTTCATTGTGAGTTATTGTGGAATTTTCATCTCACTCCTTTCAAAAAAAAACTTTTACAAAAGTTGTCATTTGCTAACCAAATTTAAAACTTGCTCATCATTACCAAACCATAAAAGTCCTGGAGGGAAAAATATGTAGCTGAAAATGACTTTGCATGTATGTGCAAAGATACTAATGCTGGTGAGCCAGCATGAAAGACTGTCTGTTTTAGTTGTAGGTTAATGCATTGTCGTGCACTTTATTTTTTTTATTTTTCGGTCATTACTTACCTTGATCAAAAAATCTGTTTTTACATCTGAGAAAGGGAAAAAGGAACAAAGAATTCCAAATACAGAAAGAATCATACATTTGCTTCATGAAAGCTGCCATATTTTCATTATATTTCACGGAAAATTGACTGAACTGTGTTGACCTTTATCGTATCCTCAAGAACTATTTTAAGTATATAGGGAATGCGAAAGATCCAGAGATCTCTTATACACAGCTGTAGAATGTGCGAAGTTGTCCGTTAATTAAAATGGAAACGTTTTCGGAAGTGAATCCACAAACACAAATCCTTAAATTTTCGGATTTTTGATTTTTGTAAAATGAATTTTTTTAATGAAAACAAAAACACATCTAATTTGAATTTTGCACCTATATATTGTTAGCATTGAACTATACAAAAAAAATTAAATGTTTTTTGGCCACCCGTCATCTACTATTTGTTTTTTTTGAACAAACACCAAAAAATCACGGTGTCCGCGATTGCTGCTCACAGAAAAGTTTCCGAAAAAACAAAATGGCGGCCTTTTCTCTTCTAAAAACCTGCTGTAATTTAAAAAATGGTGTGACGATTTTTCATCCGTAGATTAATGTTTTAAAGTTTCAGAACGATTGGATAAATATTTTTTTAGTGTTTAGCTCTGTATATACAAAAAATGTTCGAGTGATACGTGAAAACAAATATATTAACTGTTATATTGAATTTAAAAACAGAATGCCTCATAACCTTGCCTAACCGATATTTTGAGTATTAGTAATGTTTTGAATTTTGGAGAAAAATCATCTGTCTCAAAACTTGAAATGCATTTTTCTCAAAACCACTTTTTTCATACCGTGCCAATGATTTCTCCGAAACTACAGAACCGATCCTTCTGAAAGTTTGACCATTTATACCAAGGATGTTTAAAAGTATTGACTTTTTCTATTTTTTAAACCCAAAAATCACAGAAAAACGCGAACTTCAAAAAATTATTTTTACATAACTTGATAAATTTTGTTCAAACGATAGTCACTGACTTTTCGAATGAAACCTTTTTCGATTGTTTTGATTCAGACCATGTTGTAAATGATGTGCCGAACAAGAGATGGCGTTTAAAAGAATTAGCAGAGTCTGCCTAAGTTCAGACCGGAATTTAACCTGTCTCTCGTTCGGCTGGGGTCGCGAAAAGTAGACGTGTGTGTAATAAAGATATTTGACTTAGAAATCGTTTTTTATTCAAAAATCATTTCTCGCTTCAGGATCGTCGGCACCGTTTAATATGTATTTTTTATATGACTGGGAGCATGCCACCATTTTGTGTAAAATGACAATAATAAATATATAAAATTAATTTTTTTAGTACGATTTGACAGTGTTTCAATTGAACCCAAAAAGAGTTACATCGATATCTACTCCAGGGGAATTGCAAAAAATTCTTAAAAATAGGTCAGTATAAAGCCTATAACCCCCTTAAGACGCCTCAGTGCTGCGTTTTTTCGCTTGCTTGATTCTTGCAGCATCTCGCTTCTCTGCATGTTCCATCGCACTTTGACCTACAGTTATTCCCGTAACTTGCATTATTTTCGACAAAGTTATGAATTCTTCATTGCAGAAGTATTGGCAGCAATTCTGATATTTTTGCAATCAAACGTATGCTTAGGGCCATATTCCAAACGCAAGAATTAAAGCTCTCATTTTTATTTTGAGTGAAATTGCCTAAGCAGCGCTTCAATAAGTCTTCCGAAGTTAAGTCCTTATAGATTGCTTTTGAAATTTGTTGCACTTCATCATCCAAAGGTGGAGGATGCTTGGAACTTTCAGAGCACTTTTCCCAGCTGACTCAGCCCTGCGCCAGTTACACAAGACTTTCCTCCAATTGGACATTTAGAGTGTAGAGGATTCTCATCTTTAAAAATTTTGTGGTGATATCCTGCCAAAATTTCCTTGCGCATGTTTTCGACCGAATCAGAATTTCATCGTATTGCTTGGCCATAGGAAGTTGACAAAGTTTTCATTAGTTTAATAGTTAGCTGAACTTTTTTCGTAATTTTTTTGGAGGTGGTGTACTTTTTTATCAGCATTTTTTTAGACAATTTTTTTTATTTGGTCACCTGTGTTTTTTTTTTTGCAAAACACACTCTTTTTCGAGTACGATTGCGAAGAATTTCGCTGTAGTGAAGTGGACAAAATTTATCAAAAAAATAACTTGACGCGCCTTGCTTTATAAGCTCACTATGTTGTTTTATAAATGTTACCTTCATATTATTGAAACCGTGTTTTAACAGATTTATTCTAAAAAAAAGGAAAAATCGTTTTTCGATTTTCCCAACATTTGTAGGTTCTATGTCCCCTTAAGATTGAAAACTATTAATATTGCTTAAAATGTGCTTTAATATAAATAGATTGTACTTCTTATAGATATAGATATAGAAACAAGCCGTGAGGTGTGACCCTTGAGGTCCACACGTACAACTTCCCAGTAATATTTACATAAATATTAAAAATATTAAACACAATAATAATTATGGAAATAATACTACTTTTAATAATAAAAATGTTCTTCTCATAAAATTATTGGAATGACTTAATATTAATCGTAACATCTACGCGAGCGTCAATTGATTACGTAAAGATTTTCGTGGATTGGTTTGATTTAATATTCACGTGGATCAATCGGAGGGGGGACAGGTTACAAACCCTTTTCTGCGTTATTTGTTATTTTCATATCGATGCTTGAGGGACAAAAGAGCCCTAGCAAAAATGAAGGCAGTTTTTGTTATTACGACAACTGAAGAGATTTTGTCGCGTGATGGCCATTTTGAATAGTTGCGGTCAAAACTGCTAGCACTTCGGCATAATCACTGAATTTGTATTTTTTCACGATTTTTCATGAATGAAACTCATAATTATTTCTTATTTTCTGTTGATTTTGAGAAACATTGATTATGCAGTCAGTTGCGTGTAAAAAGTAAAATATATGTATTACAAATGATGACGGAAGTAACGGAAATTTTACGAATACTAAAGAACAAAACTCCTAAAAACTACAATTTTTTATTTGATAAAAGCTTTTGAAAGCATATGATCTCAAAAAGTGTTGACTACAAAACATTTTACCATTCAAAACGTTGATTATCACAATTGCAAATTTGAGTTGATTTGTATAGGTTTTCAAAATTTTAGCAGTTTTTTCATTTAAGTTAAAACACGGTTCTGCGAAGGCTATTGAAAATCTGCTCAAATTTTGCAAATAATAATAAACTTTGATTGACTTTACAACAATGTCTTAAGAATAAGAGATTTAAGGTATAAAAATTCGTATGAACCCTTTTTACATGGTGACTTTGAATGATTTTTTTTATTTATAATTAAATTTGTTTTGAAATCATGAGAAAATATTTTTCTAGTCTCTACAGAAATTGATAAAAGTTTATAAATTTTATAAACATTTATTATTACGATGTTAATTTTAGTAATTATTAATTAATTTTTTTATGAAAATAACACTAATTTTCTATATTTATTTATTCAATTAAAAAAATGACTTTAAAGATTTTTTTTAAAATTTAAAAACATCATTAAAATGTTAATACGCGTCGATTGACTTCTTAATGATGCAAAGATTATATTTGGTTTTCGAGATATAATGAATGACATAAATGACCATGAAGGACATGATGACTTTTAATGATTTTTTATTTTTAATTTAATTTTTTTTGTATTCATGAAAAAAAAATTTGGTGGCTTATATACAACAAATATATATATATATAAATTTTATAAATATTGAATACTGCGACTTGAAAATAAAGTTAAAAATTTGATGTTTTTGAAAAAAACTCCAAGTTTTTGCACTTTTTTTCAAAAAATTACAAAACCGCGTCGATTGACACCTTGATGAAGCAAATCGTACGTTTGGTTCGCGAGATATAGCGCATGACAGGGTTGATCTTCAAGGGGTGAAAACAGCAGTTTTTCATGAAACTACCTTACAACTGTGATATCGGAGGGACTGCTGGCAGCTGCAACGAGACAATCTATTTTATTACGCAACAAGGGAACCTACACTTTAATTCAACAACAATTATTTATGTATTTGTTGCATCAGTGTAAAAAGTTCATGAAAATATTTGGTGTATTTGTTTTCATAAGAAAATCAGCTTTTCAGTGACGTCAAACTTGATGACTCGGACAAAATCCGCTAAAATCAGCGGTGTCTTCCTGTGTTGTCTCTAGTTATGCTATTCAACCACAAAAGATTGTTCATATAGGTATTTCATTCATAGGATATTCGACTGTTGACTTTTGTACTAAGTCATTTTTTTGGACCAAGTTTCATGCACAACCATTTGTTCTGTATCCATTTTTTTCTGCTGGGGTCTAGGGCACCAACGTTTGAGAGGCGCCAAATCTGGAGGATCTCTTGGGTCTATAAATGAAACATATTATTTCAAGGGTACAGTAATTTACTTGCTTCCCACTATATGGGAAGTCCTAATCGCTCTTAATATTCAAATAGAAAGTGAAGTGTTTTTGGAAAGAAGTCTGCATGTATTTGTGTGTGTACTTCGGTACGCATGTATGTTCATATGTACGAGCATAACTCACGTCTATTAAATATTAATTCAAGGGTGAGTAAACAATTTTTTTGTACAACAGCTCGATGAAGAAATTTCGTATTGAACTAGAATTTTCGTATTGAGTAATTGAAATTGTCAAATCATTTACGATAAAACGTCACTGAGAACAATTCCGGATGCCAACTGGTAGTTTTTGGAACTTCTCATCGATTTCAATCCACTCTTAGCTGACCATTTAAAATCTTTCGTGCATTTAGGAAGTTGAAGTACATACATCTTTTTATCGAGCACGATCTATGAACAACACGCGATCAAGTACAGAGCCAAATTTCTATTCAAAACATAAAATAACGAAAACCATGCACAAAAAAAACTACTACATAAAACTATGCACATTTCGGTCAGTCTACTATACTTAATAAATATGTATGTATGTACATATGTTAAAGTGGTTAAATAGTAGAGCGACTTTTAAGATTTGTACAGGGAGCAATGAGATCATAAAGCGAAACATACTCGAATGCGGTTTTTGATACATATGATCCTAAAAAATGATCTCGATCTAAAAAACAGCAGTGCCCAATCATATAACCATGCACATACTATGCCTGCTTTATTTAAGAGCTCAGATACAAATTCAAAATATGAATTTTTTGGCTGATTATGTACCTTGTGATTCAATAGGAACGTATGCAGCTGAATCAGTACTGAGGCGATTTTCTCCAACTTTACTAGAACTGTTTGACTTTTTCTAGCATTTCTACAAATCGATGGGAATTTTAATGTAACGCACAAAACAAAGTTCCACAAATCTGTCCCCAGCTCGTTGATCTGCTCGACATGATTCTTTGGAAAAAGAATACCGTTGTGAGTCTTTTTTAGTCGGATGACTCAAGAGCAAATGAAGAAGAATTTTATTTTAGCCGTGACGATTTTTGCATTAATATTTATTGCCGCATTCTTTATATTGTCAGCGTAGAATTAACTGGAAGTAAGGGGATAAACGAAGAGCTTCACAGTAATTTCAATTTCTTTTATAATTTGCAAGATATCACCACGTATAAATAAAAAGAGGAAACGCCAAAAATAATTTCAAGGTATCTAGATGGTCCAGCGCATTCATTTGAAATTTCCCTACAGCTTTGTGACAAAGCAAACGAAATTATACGCTTCGCATCAAACAAAAATATCCTGATGATCTCACGTGATCTTTACTGGATTATCCTGACATGGATATTGCTTAAGGTGCATATATTTAAGTACGTTAAAAACGATAAAAAACCATCTGCGTGTACAAACTTAGCACACGTGCATTATCCATTATCCATCCAAATCAGTGGCGGCCCGTGTAAATTTTGGCTGCGGATTCTGAATTTTATCCCTTAGGTTTGCTTGCATTAACAGTTTTTAAGAGTAGTACACAACAAAAGCAAAAGGTTAAAAATCTATTTGATTGATTCTATACACCTCGTGCATAATTTGTATCATTTATAAAACTACATCTAAGGTACTTGGTATTCATAAAAAATGTAGAATGTACTTACGTTTCATAAATGAATCCATGGTCCATAAGGAGGGTTAGAAGTTGAATCTACGTTTCGTATGAATGTTTATATCTTGTATTTGGTATTTTTGTAGCATTTTATACAATTAGGTATACATTAAATTAAAATGAAACGAAGATTAGGTTCATAATCACTTGAAAATGGGTCTGTGATCCTAAGCAGTGGAAAATTTATCGATTACTTTTTCATTGAAGTCTCCAATCTCAGCAATTAAATGCTTTTAATGGAAATCATTGCAAATGCAGTTAATCGTTCTTCAAATATAATATTTCCGATGAATGCCTTAATATAGTTTTGATTTTTTTCAATTACTGTCAAAAAGAAGCCGATGTGGTCTATAGGAAAGATTGCAGATAAGACATGACTGAATCATTATACATATTTCCCTAAATCAGAACAATGCAGTATCTTAAAGTTCGAAAAATTAAAGCGGGGAAATAACTTCTATATTTCATAACAATACCCAATGAAAAATCCCGCTAATCCCCGGATCTTCAGATCCCCCATTCCCCTACCATCCCACCCAAAAATCCCAAATCCTGCCGATCTCTGGATCCCACTAAACCCAAAATCCCCCAATACCCGAATTCCCCAAAATCTCCTAGTCCTCCAACCCCTCCCATTTTCGGAATCACACAGTCCCTCAAAATGAAATATTTGTTTCATCCCTTTAATGTACTAGTCCACTTTATAAATTTCAGAAAAATATAATAAAGTTTCTGAGAACCAAATGCTTAAAAAATGGTATTTTTCGACTTCTAAAAAGGACTGGTACCTTAATCACATATTTTCACTATAATATGTAAACAATTGTAGAGCAAAAGCACGCCAAATCAGAATTGGTCAGGGCCGCAATTCAACTTATATTCACCTTTGGATACTGATTAAATTTCTAAAACGTTAATCAATCAAATACACAGGCAATATCACAACGTTCATATTTTTATTAAATCTGAATAATATTATCCAACTCGCGGTATCTGCCAAATTTTGATACTGAATTAGGATGGAACATCTCATTCATATTTTTTGTGTTTTAAGACTGAAGCTGATTTTAGAACAAAAAGAACCCTTCCAGCTTATAAAAGCTGTAATCGAAATGGGCAATCCTTAGCTAAATTAATCTTCTTTGCCTATTGCATCCGTTAGTCTTTAAAAATGTCTGCTCATCACATTTTAAAATACTCAAGCATGGAAATATCAAAATATTTATGGCTTTATGATATTTAAACTTGAAATGGATTCCGTGCTAAATTTCTCACGATTTCCCTCCACATTGACTTCGTTTTCCAAATATTTATTTGCCCGTTTGAAAGATTTTTCAAAAATAATTTCGCTTGCTTTCATACCGCTCAAGTGAAGACAAAATGACATAGTGAAATGTGGGCATCTGAAAACAAATTTGAATGTTATTCGCGTGATTAATCACATCTGGATTAGATGATTATAAATGGGTGAGCATATTTGTGTCTATTTTCCACTTCTGCTTTCAGATGATGCGAAAGAAGAAAGTTAATGAATTAAATAGTATCTAATTTTTGATTGAAAGAAGGAGCAGTATCTGAAAAAGTCTTAAATTCACAAATTCACATAAAGGCAGGATTGCCTGCGTTTCAATTTGTTATTACAATCAGCACATATGAATTAGACGATATTTTGCTTTGGATTTGCCTATTTTGAGAAATTTCTTGAAAAGCTGAATTTTATTTTGAACGTAGATGTTGTCGAACTAAAAAATAAATTATTATTCATAGAATTGACTGTGTCGGAGTTAATGATATCTACTAATATAATACATAATACATACACTTGCTAGAAAAAGACTACGTTCACATGGTGTCAATCAGTTTATATCGGTAAAAAATCAAAAACAAACAAGTATTTTAAAGATTTTATTTCACGTATAAATTAAGGATTTCTTACGTATTCGACACAAGTAAGTTCATTTATTTCGCTTCTACAGTTTTTGAGATAACGGCCCTTTTTTGAGAATAATGTAGCTTAAAGTTGAAAGTTTTGAACTTCACGCTACAATTACCTCTGTAAATACAACAACATTATGTTTCTTCTCAAATGAAAATACTTGAAGTATTTTTGATAGCTCCAAGCGTTACGTTGCTACTTAACCAGGACTCAGCATAATTCATGAATCCTTGCGCTTTGACTTTTGACAGACGATTGCAGACCACTGCAACTTGACTTGGTATCGTAATATGAGTTTTTTTCATTACTGATTTTCAATCTGTGATGAGTTCATTGACGTAAACTATAGCATAAAGAATGCATAGCATGGACATTATGAGCTGTCAAAAAAACATGAGACCAAAGATGTAAAAATTACCCTTCTATCAGAGAGATCGCTTTGGTTTTCCTTTTTAACTCACGGAACGGGTGAAACCATGTAGCGAAATTTCCACATGTGGAATTGGGTAATTGTATTGTGGCGGGGCCACAACTGTGTGTCAGCAATTCGTGTACGTATACATGCCATGACCAAGTATTGTGCGAATAGCATGTGTACCGATGCAAAAAAGAACACTTCACACTGTGAATTGTATACGAGATGTGCAGCAATTTACATAGCTCTAGTGTCTGTTTTACTTATTATCTATGGTATGACATAAACGTTTGTGCTTTCTTACTGAAAACATGATAAAAATCATTACTAACAAAACAAACCTTTTTGCGCTCGGTGGAAAAAATTCTATATTTTTTGTCATCATTGAACGTGTTAATAACATTGGGGGCCAACACGAGCGCGAAAATTTTCACTACTCGATCCTAGTTTTATCATGAAAACACAAACGCTCAGTGCAAACTACGTTCTTGGTGTCACTAAACGATCAACGTGATTTATAGTATAACCAAATTAATGATAAGTTCAGGACCTGATTCTAAAAATGTACTTTCAAGTTTTGAAGGTGGTGTAACTAGAAGGATGTAAGATGCATCTAAAATCATAAAAATTACTCTGAAAAAGTTCAGGGTTAGTCGTCATCTTACATTAAATTTTTATTATTATTTTAGAAACCGTTGATTCTACATAAAAGTTAAATGCGCCCTTTTTGATTTAAAACTAAGTTTTGCATCTTTTTAACTTCCCAGTATATGGGAAGTTCTTGTAATCGCCTCGAAAATCGAAATTGAAATTTTCAACATTTCTTAACGTTTTGAGGTCTATAGAGTATATTTAAAGTGTTTTTAGAAAGGGAGATGTATGTGTGTGTGTGTATGTACGTACGTACGTACGTATGTATGTACGTTCGTGGACACTTTTTTCTACGACCATAACTCACGTAAACAAAGTCGTATCAACTTTGTTGAGGTGTCAATCGAAGCGTCTTTGCAATCTTAACAGCTGATTAGTTAGTTTTAGTTAGACACATACATGTCCCTTTCTAAAAACACTTTATATATACTCTATAGACCTCAAAACGTAAAGAAATTTTGAAAATTTCAATTTCGATTTTCGAGGCGATTACAAGAACTTCCCATATACTGGGAAGTTAATAAATTAAAAATAAAAAATCATTCAAAGTCACCATGTAAAAAGGGTTCATTCGAATCATAATACCTTAAATCTCTTATTCTAAAGACATTGTTAAAAAGTCAATCAAAGTTTATTAATATTTGCAAAATTTGAGCAGATTTTCAATAGTCTTCACAGCACCATGTTTAAACTTTAATGAAAAAACTGCTTTGTAACCTCTCCCCCCTCCGATTGATCCACGTGAATAGTCAATCAAACCAATGCACCAAAATCCTTACTTAATCAATTGACGCTCGCGTAGATGTTATGATTAATATTAAATCATTCCAATAACATTTACGAAAAGTACATCTTTATTATTAAAAGTAGTTTTATTTCCATAATTATTATTGTGTTTAATATTTTTAATATCTTTTTAGATATTACTGGGAAGCTGACCATGTGGACCTCATGGGTCGGACCTCACGGCTTGTTTTAATTTATTATTTTTCCTTATAAAATTTCAGTTTTAGAACGACACCTTAAATTTATCTTAAAATGTATTTTCCATTATATATTAAAAACTTTTACACTTATCGAAAAGCTCTAAGTCAATGCTATAAAACTTAAGGTATTTATCAAATTTACTGGAAATGTATTTTTATTTAACTATTGGTTTATGATTAACCGCGTGTCAAATAACGCCAATCATTGCATGCACGATACATTTCCAAATTTATTTCAAGATATCATTGTCGTCCACACAGGTACATGACAGGCACTTGCCTTCATTTGAAAAGGTACAGGCGGTACCCAAATTTTCTTTATTTGACGCAATGTGGTCTTATAATCTAATTAAATAGTGGCACACTGCGAGTAGCCCATCGTATCTGTCAGTTGAGTGTTGAACAGTCATTTGAGATAAACACATGTTTTAAACAGTTGTCAACGAAAATTGAATTGTCATTGAAAAAATTAAAAGTTGGAAAATCAGTCCAAAAGGTTTACTTACGGGTTACAAACAACGGAAACAAACTTACAAAATCGAAGTTCGCTGCCAAATGTCAAATTGACAAGTCAAATTGCACCTAGTTCATTCACTTTGCCCACTGATGGCAATGTAATAGTAAATTTGTCAGCTCATTAGACTTCTAATGATATAGCTTCTACTTTATAAGCGCTAGGTATTTATGAGCTCGAATTAGCTCATGATGAGCTACGAGCTTTAATGTATTGGTAGTATAATTTATATACTTTGGTTGCAATAAATATGTACTGTTATGCAAATGGATTTTTTGGTCCATGAAGTAAATATTATTGATCGTTTCGCATTTACTCCCTTTGCTGCAGTATTCATTGGAATTCAGATAGCAAAGTTTACTTTTCCTGCACATATTGATTTGTTAAAAAATATCTCTTTTCTCTTTCGTTGAGCAAATTGTCGACAAACTGACGAATTTGAGAAATTTCGTTTGTTAACTTTACTATAAAAACCTTTTAGCCTGATTTTCTCTAGTAAGAGTCTGTAAGTGCAAATGATTTCGTGATCCACATTCTTTCATAGTAAATTTGCGAATCTTACATTTCTATATTTTGGCGTATGAAAATAATTTGCTGTTTTAGGATTTTGACTATTTAAGAGTGCTAGAAAAACGAGATCTTCAGAAAAACCAACATTGAATAGTTATGAAAATGACACATACTCCAGATGACTATCCGCAAAATTCAAATATCGTTCTCTATACGCAACATAATAAATTGCATAGGCTTTGCGGATTTGTAGATGTTCAGTGCAGTAAAGTGACGAAAGTGCCAGATTCAACACTTTACATGTACAATTTGTAGAAAGTAGAAGTTTACGCATCGAATGCAGACGAACAAATTTGAGTTTTCTGGGTAGAAATTTATAATAGTGAAATAACTTTGTAAACAGCACAATGGTGGGAAAGTTTGTTTCAAATTGCTAACAAATTAACAATTAATGGGTTTACAGCAAAATCAAAATCTTATTTTTCAACTCTCCTGAAAAACTGCATTTTGAACTTTCGCTAGTTTGCCATACACCCGATGATATGCATGAACGCAGATATTCAAAATTTACAATTGAGGGTGTAACGTCGGCTCCACCGCGTGGGTCGTTTCGATGACACAGTGTAGGTGTGGCGAGGATTGAACCTTCGTGCTACCACAAGTGTGATTGAAGTAAATCAAAGCTTCCTTCGAGATCCTCGTTGAAGATAATATCGTAGATTATTATATTCCATCTATCCGAACACTAAAAGTGGACGTTTGCCTTAAACTAGCTTATTGCCGTTTTGATAATGGGCTAATTGCATAATATTTCGAATCCTGTCATGTATTCATATAGAGCACAATCAAATTTTGAAATTTTGAAGTGGAGATTGTGTTCCGGATAAGTGTCCAAGTGTTTGATGTCAGCTGTGTTAAACTCGCCGAAAGATTTCCAAGCTAATGCTGATTAGCTTCACTTGCTACGACATACCCCAGATAAATACAATGATATTGTATGAAGAATTCTCCATTTTCACCTATTCAAACCTATCAAAAAAGATGCAAGTATTTACAGGGCAGGTATCTTGCCAGAATATTTTTCGGAGCTTCCTGAAAAAGCAGTAAATCATTATATTCGTACACTCAGCTCGCATTCACTTTCGCATCCAGGTCGCGGAAAACTGTCGTACTTTGATCCGAAATAACGCAGCCTCGGTACAATTTCGCTAAAAATACCACAAAAATGTCTTGAATTGCATAAAAGTATGTTCCCCGTCAGAAATGAAATGAAATGCATTACTACTAGCCGCGAAGTGAAAAGACATAGAACTAGCGTTAATTGCGGTTCGTCTAGATTTTCATGTCTTTGGAATAAACGCATGAATCTCGCATCACCGTAGAAATATTTGCGTGAAGCCATAAGTGAAGGCGTGGGTGGTAATTTCAAGGTGGGCTACGATCTACATTGCAAGAAGTATTCAGGGGATGCAGTGCAATACGCATTGAAAAATAGATATCATCCACATCAATCTTCTAATATGGTACATTCAATTCCGACAAATTAAAGGAAACAGACCTATTACAGACGAATTTATACTGATCAAAATTATCTAAAACAAGCATCGAGGTGCGACCCTTGAGGTCCACACGGTCAACTTCCCAGTTATATCTAGATAAACACTAAATTTTTTAAACACAATAATAATTTTGAACATAATACTCCTTTAAGTAATAATAATGAGAGGTATTCATAGCAGTAATTGGAGTGAGTTAGTATTAATCATATCATCTACGAGAGCATCCATTGATTACGTAAGACTTTTGGAGGAAGGGGGTAGATTGATTTGATGCGGATCAATCGGTGGGAACCTTTTCTACGGTATTTGTCATTTTCACATCGATGCTTGAAGGACAAAAGAGCGCTAGCAAAAATGAATGCTTTTTTTGTAATTACGCCCACTGAAGAGATTTTGTCGCGCGATGGCAATTTTGAATAGTTTCGTACAAAATTGCCATGACTTCAGCATAATCACTGAATTTATATTTTTCACGATTTTACATCAATGAGATTAATAATTACTTTATATTTTCTTTTGGTCTTGAAAAATTTTGAATATGCAGTCAAAAAAAGGTTCAATTGCATGTAAAAAACAAGCCGTGAGGTGTGACTAATGAGGTCCACACGGTCAACTTCCCAGTAATATCTACATAGATATTAAAGATATTAAACATAATTTTAATTATGGAAATAATACTACTTCAAATAATAAAAATGTACCTCTCATAAAAGTTATTGGAATAACTTAATATTAATCGTAACATCTACACGAGCGTCAATTGATTACGTAAGGATTTTGGTGCATTGGTTTGGTTGATTATTCACGCGGATCAATCGGAGGGGGGACAGGTTACAAAGCAGTTTTTTTCATTAAAGTTGAAAGATGGTGCTGTGAAAATATTATATATATTAATAAACTTTGATTGACTTTTTAACAATGTCTTTAGAATAAGAGATTTAAGGTATAATCATTCGAATGAGAATGAATTTTTTTTACATGGTGACTTTGAATGATTTTTTATTTTTAATTTAATTTTTTTTGTTATCATGAGAAAAGTTTTTGCTGGTTTCTCTACAAAAATTGATAAAAGTTTATAAATTCTATGAACATTTATTATTACGATGTGCAAATCAGGTTAAAAATGAATTTTTCTTTGAAAAAAACACTACTTTTCCAAAAAAAAAATTAATAAATAAAAAAACGCTTTAACGATTTTTTTAAAATATAAAAACATCATAAAGATGTTGATACGCGTCGATTGACACCTTAATGATGGAAAGATTATATTTGGTCCTCAAGATATAATGAATGACGTAAATGACCTTGAACGTTTAATGAGTTTTTATTTTTTATTTCATTTTGTTTCTAGTCATGAAAAAAACTTTTGTTGATTTTTTCACAAGAATTATTTGGAGTATATAAATAATATATTCATTGATTACTTAGGTTTTAAAATCAGGTTAAAAATTTTGTGTTTTTGAAAATAAACCTAATTTTTTGCACTTTTTTTGAAAAAATTAAAAAACGGCTCTAACGATTTTTTTAAAAGTTTGATAGATTTATGAAATTGTTAATACGCGTCGATTCAAACCTTAATGATGAAAATCGCATGTTTGGTTCGTGAGTTATAGCGCATAACATGGTTGACCTTCAAAGGGTGAAAACAGCAAACCTCCCCGACCGAAGTGTCCGGAAAACTAATCAGCTCTTAAGATTATAAAGACGCTTCGATTGACACCTTAACGAAGTCGATACAACTTTGTTTACGTGAGTTATGCTCGTCGAAAAAAGTGTCCACGGACGTATGTACGTACGTACATACGCACACACATCCATACATCTCTCTTTCTAAAAACACTTTATATATACTATATAGACCTCAAAACTTAAAGAAATGTTGAAAATTTCAATTTCGATTTTCGAGGCGATTACAAGAACTTTCCATATACTGGGAAGTTAAAAAGGCCGCGACGTCCCCACGACCATTTTTTAATATGTTTTTATTAAATTAAAAAACGGCTGGACTAAATCTATTTTCACGTATATTACTTGCATTCTAATGTTTTGAACCGTTTGTACTATGGCACAGTTATAGTGTATCTCGAGTCGTTACATTGTCCGCTTGGACGTGGACCACTGTCAATATAAGCTTAAATACTGAATTTGGGCTTATACGTCCATTCTTTAAAACTAGAATATGTAGAAATTATTCTGAGCTGCCAAAATAAAAAAAAATTGAATGCTCTCATCCGCATTTTAAGTATCAAGCTTACGGTGTACGGTGAAGGTCGTTATAGCTGTTTAAAACATAGACTAACATGCATTCAATCTTAGCTCATTTTCATCTTTCTTTATCTATCCCAATGCCTACAATACATTGAGTGGGTAACCAGCCTGTATTCAGGCTCTACTATTCATAGTGTCTTTCACCATTCTAACGTGCTGTTTCCTTCCAATATTTTTTGTCTTTTCAGGAATATCCAGTCAAATTTAAGTAGCGTCACCAAAATCGACATGGCTAGTTTGCTGCTTAGTTGATATTGGTCTTATTGGTATCAAAATACGTTTTAACAAGCATTGATGATTATCCCAGTATTATTTATACCAAAGGTCAAAGAAAAAATCTCTGAATTTTGAATTTTGCAAGAGAAAGCTGCTTTTTGGTTTATTCCATTGTGATGACAAAAGAAAGCATGGTTTCCCACTTTACTCTAAGAAAAATCAAAGAAAATAATGGCGAAGTTTGTTGAAATTATCCTTGTAATAAATCTTTCTTTTTCCCTTTGTTATTTCTGGATCGGTACTCCGCAAGGGAGATGCTTGTTCTGAGGCTATGTGAGAGACGGGGATTCGTAAAGTGTACAGAAGGGAAGAATAAGAGGGAGAAGACCTTACCGGCAAATCATTGCTGTTGCCACAAATTTGGCGCAGGATCCAAGACCCAAGCGTCCGATATTTTCAAGCCACGTCACGGCTTGCAAGTCTACGTCTTGCCAAATTACGGCAAGCAGGACTGATCGTTGCCAAGTCACGGCAGTACAAATCAAAATCGTGTTTTCGATTTGAGTCGATCAGAAGAAGACTGATCTCGTCCTTTAATTCCATATTTCTTAAATACTATTTTTCATGTACAACTTACAACTAAATATATAATCCCTACTCTAAAATTCGTATTTACAAAATTAAATCTTATATTCCTAGTACGTGACCAATACTCAAAAAGAAGTAATAAACTCTGATACTTTATTGACCTAATTTATTACTTCATAAACAGAACTAGAGTCCAATACTCATAATTTTGTCTACGCGCATAAATTATGAGAAGCACTTGACTCTTGCAGCGATGCTTATCATCTTATTAGTTCTGTCGCCGGCCAGATAATTAATGTGCATCGGCTGCCATCTGTGCTATGTGATTTTCACGCGCCCATCTGTGCTATGTGATTTTTCACGCGCGTGATGTAGATCACGGATCACTTGTGTGGTGATTTATGTGGGCTATTTTATGTGGGTTCACTACACCCTTAACCTTTTGAGTTGAGAGTTTGGATCCAAATTCGAAACTACGAGAAAAATTTAATTTTTTTTTTTTTGATTGGTCAGGTGTTAGGATTGGATTTTTACATTTTGCATTGTATTCTTATATTTGATATTTATTCTTTTGAAAAATCTTAAGTCTATTATTATGTATCCATTTTGTTTTATTGTCTATGTCTAGTAATGAATTTACTTTGGTTTTTTCTATTACTCTAAATGGACCTTTATACGGTTTTTCATGTTTTCGCTTATTCTCTACTTTTATTAACACAAGATCATCAATTTCAATATTTAGCGGATTTGAGTAAGGTTGTTTATTGGTTCTTGCAATTTTAGTTTTTTCGATTAAGTCTTTTGCTTTCGTTAGAGACATCTTTAATCTAAGTTTTAGTTCATTTTTATAGTCATCAAGATTGTATATTTTATCTGAATCTTTTAAAATGTCGTTAGGTAGGTACGAGAGTTTGCCAAAAACAAGTTCATAGGGTGTGTAATTTGTATCAACGTGTGGGGTTGTATTATAAGAGAATGTATAAAAAGGTATCCATTCATCCCAATTGTTGTTATCAACGAAAGATAGCAAATATTCGTTAAGGACTCGGTGGTTCCTTTCTACTACACCTAACGTCTCATGATGGTAAGGGGTTGAGAATATTTGTTTAATCTGAAGTAACTCGCATATTTCCTTCATTAGGCTATTGGTAAATTCAGTCCCTAAATCTGTTTTTAAAACTTTAAAATGACCGTATAATAATATGAATTTATTTACTAAAGCTTTTGCCACTGTTGTGGCATCCTTACTCTCTATGGGTATAGCAGTTATGTATTTAGTTAATTCGCACTGAATAGTGAGAATGTATCTATAAGTTTTTGAAATTCTTAACGGGCCAACAATGTCTGCGCTTACTATTTCAAAGCTTGTAGACGGTGTATTAGTTTTCATCATTTTTTCTCTAGTGTGCTTAGTGATCTTATTCAACTTGCACTTTTCGCATTGATTTATGTGTTTTTTGACCATTTTCTTCATATTCTTCCAACAATATCTCTGTTTTATTTTCAGTGATGTCTTGCGTACTCCTGTATGTCCTCCATGTGGCGAATTGTGGTATTCATTAATTAGTTCTTGTTGTTTTTCGGCGTCCCGAATTCTTATGGGCGGTTTATATATCAGTATTTTCAGTCTGTATTTCTCTTCACGTTGCAACGTATTAAATATATTCTTGAACTCATTCTTTGGTACGTACCTAAATATATCATCATTAGAAGAAAGTGCTAGTGCATCAATGCTATTGTTCCGTGAATAAATTAGCAATTTCTTCATGACAGAAACTAATTTCGTGTACGAATTGTCATTGCATTTATCGCGAACTTTCAGTTTATCGTTGGCGGAAACGGGTTTCTCGTCATCTTTATCGCTGTAGCGCACTATTATAAAATCTTTCTCTTTATATATTTCATTATTATTTCCTTTGCTGCTGAAAATATTATTTTTGTTTTCTTTCTTTTCGCTGCGTAGCATATTAAATTTTAATTTCATAGCCCCTTTTATATCTGACAATGAAGTGCAATCAAACGCATGGAGGTGATCAGTCTCTTCGTTCTGTTTGTCACTTTTATTGTTGATTTCTATATTATTATTTTCGCCTTGTAACTTTTTTGTCTTGCTCCTTGTTATTGCTAGCAATTTTTTGCTGATGTTCTCATCGTTCGTTGGAGGTATCATGGATTTTAACATACTCGAATCAAGTTGTATTCTTGACAGTGCATCTGCATTTGTATTTATATTGCCTTTTTTGTATATTATTTCGAAATCGTAATCTGATAGATCTAGCCGTATTCTTGTTAGTTTTGAAGATGGATTTTTGTGCGTAAACAGGGATACTAAAGGTCTGTGGTCAGATACGACTATAAACTTGCGTCCATACAAATATGGTCTGAAAAAGTTTATGCCCCAATGTATCGCTAACAGTTCCTTTTCTATGATCGGTTTGTTTAATTCGTGCTTATTCAAAGATTTGCTCGCGTACGAGATTGGTAAATCTGAACCAATTTCTCCTTGAGATAGAATAGCACCTAGTGCGAAATTTGACGCGTCCGTAGTAAGTATGAATGGTTTTTCGAAATCAGGGTATTGAAGTATTGCAGGTGAAATCAGTTTGCGTTTTAAAATTTCGTAAGCTGTTTGCTGCTCTTTTTCCCAAACAAACGGTGCTTTTTTCTTTAAGAGTGAATTCAAACTCTTGGCCGTTTCTGCAAAGTTTGGTATGAAACGACGGTAGTAGTTGCAGAACGCTACGAATCTTCGCACTTCATCCGCGGTCTTTGGGATGGGATAATTTTTGATTACTTCATGTTTTGCAGGGTCTGTTTTTATGCCATCTGCTGTAATAAGGTGTCCTAAATACACCACTTCTGATTTTAAAAACTTGCATTTGTTTGCATTTAATTTCAAGTTGTACTTACGAAGTCTCTGTAAAACTTTTCTCAAGTTGTCGTTATGATGTTTTACGCTGCATCCGAAAACCATGATGTCGTCCACATATAGAAATGCTGAGTCGCTTAGACCCGTTAGAGCAATAGTGAGCATCCTTTGAAAACTATTCGATGATATTTTCAATCCGAAAGGTAATCTTTTGAATTGGTAATGTCCATCGTTGGTGGAAAAGGCGGTTAACGGTCTTGATTCCTTTTCCAGCTCGATCTGATGAAATGAACTGGTCATATCCAAGGTTGAGAAATATTTTGCCCTGCCTAGTTTGTCCAGGACATCTTCCAACCTTGTCAATGGGAATTTGTCGTTCACTAGTTTGTCATTCAGTTTCCTGAAGTCTACAACCAATCTCCACTTTTTCTCATCGTTATAGCTTTTCTTGGGTACAACTAACAATGGTGAGTTGTACGGGCTTGTTGATTGTTCGATGATGTCGTTATCTTTCATCTCACGTACTTGTTTTTGGATTTCTTCATTTTGTGTCTGTGGTAGTCTATAATTTTTTATGTAGACTGGGTTTTCATCGCATGTGTTTAGTTTTTGTCTGTAGAAATTATTTTTTGTGAGGTATTCACCTTCAAGGTGGAATACGTCTTGGTATTCTGTAATAATTTCCAGTAGGCTCTTGTTAGCTTGTTCATCGAGACTTTTGGTGTTGATAATGTTTATCAGTTCGTTCAATCGTTTCCTGTCAAATTTCTGCACTGTTTTTAATATTTCGTAATTCCTCAGCGGTTCTACCTCTGTTTGAAAGTCTTTTAGAGTTATGTCATGTTCGTTGGTATTAAGTATTTTCGCATGACATATACCTTTCGCTGGAATTATACAATTGCTTAAGAATATTCCTTTTTCAATCTCCTTGTTTAATATTATGCTGTCTTCTGATCTATCTACGTCTATTGGTAATATAACTTCTGTTCTCGCGGGAATTGTTATGCGTGCCATGTTTACTTTTCTCGTGTACATTGGTATTACTACATCTCTGTCATGAGTACTGAAGGATATGGTATACGTCTCGAAGTCTATTTTGCACATATATTTGATAAGCATATCTCGTCCTATGATGCCATCAATTTCGATAGGAAATTGATCATCTACCGCATGAAATGTGTTGGATATTATAGTGTCTTCAATGTTAAAGTTTAACCTGATTGTTCCCAGTGACATTGTTGTTTCGTTTGTTATGCCCGTTAATTTGCATCTGTTGTGCGTTTGCAAATCATATTTTGCTAGATTATGTAACTTATATATGGAGATATCCGCTCCAGTGTCTATTAGAAGTTTAAGATATCTCTGCTCAGATTGACTGAAGATTTTTACATAATTTGTGCATATACCCGTAATTCTATATATCTTATTATCTACCTTATAAGTGTTGTTTTCGGCTTTAGATACTGGGTTTCTTCCGGGAGGTTGCCTTATTCCTCTCGGGAATTTGTTACGTTTCCCTGGTTGTCTACTAATCTTATTCTTCTGGTATCGTTTCTTCCGGAGTTACTGTTATATCTGTTGTTGTTATTATAACCATTGTTGTTCCTATTTTTGTTGAAATTTCTGTTATTGTTTGGAAATCTATCATTGTATCGGTTGTTAGTTCTGAATGTATTATTGTTAAAATTGTTTCGCGATTGATTGCGATTTCCCCTATAGATATTTCTATTAAAATTATTTTGATTATTTTGTCCTCTGTAGTTATTATTTCTACCTCTGTTAATGTACATTATGCCATTAGGTTGAGCTTCGTTATGCTCAATTTCAGTAGCTAACGTGATGGCTTCACTGAAAGTTTGCGGTCGTGCAGCGAATATAGTGTCCTTGATTTGATCGTTAAGACCATTTTTGAAGATTGTTAGTGCGTATGTATCGTTAATCGTTTGTATTGCTTTTTTAGCAACTTGGTTTACTTCCGCGCCAAGTGCGCTAATCTGTAGTTGGTTCAGGTCATTCACTAACGATAGGATCTTGTCTTTATATGCTGTGACAGGCATGCGTTTTTGCGTGAAATTTGCCAGTTGGGTATGGATTTGCGGAATAGTTTTGTTTATTTTGTATTTGAGACGTAGTTCTGTTTCTAAGTTATCGATGTTGACTATTGTCGAAACGTTTAGTGCCGTTCTAACGTTTGGACTAAGTTTGATATGGAGAACTAGGTTTAGCAACTCTGTTTTTCCTTCTGGGTTAAGTTTCTTGTCCAAAAGTTTTATAATAGTTAAAAATGTCTCTAGCTCAGTGTGTTTTCCCTCAAAAGTCGGTATTATTTTAATCGCTGTTTCGATGTTAAAGTCAGCCATGTCTTTGTGCGTTATACTTTCTTCAATCTTTACTAATATGTTCGCGGCGTTCAGCCGTTGTTTCAGGTTTGTAATTAGGTTATCACAAACTGAAGAAAAAGTTGATTTTAGTTCTATTGCATCTCCTTCATTGATGCTATCAAATAAATTTGTTCCTTCTATTTCAGCGTTTATAGTGTACTCTAACTTTTCTTTTAATGTATTGACTGTGTAGGTCTTTGATTTTTTCAAATTTGATAATGTATTCTGAAGTTCAAATAAAATTTCCTTCAATCGCGTTGTCGACATTTATGAGAAGTATGTTATTGAGTCCCAAAACAATATTCCTATCTACTACTTTCTAGTGCGTTATTTCTGCTAATTGAAATTATTTTGATGAAATTGATTTTTTTGACTATATTCTAAAATTATGTTTGTTTGGGTTGAACAATTATTACTCATTATAGTTAGTTCTTTACAATTCTAATTTCTTCAAATTTCTTAATTCTTTAGTATAAGTTTTCCGCTGTTCTCCCGCTGCTATGTGGACTAATCTGTGTAGGATGGCCTTGTCTCTCCTTTCCTTGTATTTTCTTCCGCCTCGTTGTCGCCTCTTGATCTTTGTTATTTGCGGATTTTCGTTTCGCTTCTTCCTGAACTCCTGAATGTTTCTTGGTTGTGGTCCCGGTAATTTCGTCGCTGCATATGCTGGGGCCTCAGGGTTCTTGATGATTACGTATGGTTGCACTATTTCTTCTATGTGTCGCTCGGCGTTGATTAAGCATCGCTTAAAGGCTTTATTGAACTCCTCATCGTTTGAAATGTCATCGTGTAGCTCGCCCTCCTCGAAGTCATCGGGTTGTTGTTTCGCTAATTTGTCGGTCGTAGGTTCGTAGTTTGCAGGATCGCCATGTAATAAATCTTTCTTTTTCCCTTTGTTATTTCTGGATCGGTACTCCGCAAGGGAGATGCTTGTTCTGAGGCTATGTGAGAGACGGGGATTCGTAAAGTGTACAGAAGGGAAGAATAAGAGGGAGAAGACCTTACCGGCAAATCATTGCTGTTGCCACAAATTTGGCGCAGGATCCAAGACCCAAGCGTCCGATATTTTCAAGCCACGTCACGGCTTGCAAGTCTACGTCTTGCCAAATTACGGCAAGCAGGACTGATCGTTGCCAAGTCACGGCAGTACAAATCAAAATCGTGTTTTCGATTTGAGTCGATCAGAAGAAGACTGATCTCGTCCTTTAATTCCATATTTCTTAAATACTATTTTTCATGTACAACTTACAACTAAATATATAATCCCTACTCTAAAATTCGTATTTACAAAATTAAATCTTATATTCCTAGTACGTGACCAATACTCAAAAAGAAGTAATAAACTCTGATACTTTATTGACCTAATTTATTACTTCATAAACAGAACTAGAGTCCAATACTCATAATTTTGTCTACGCGCATAAATTATGAGAAGCACTTGACTCTTGCAGCGATGCTTATCATCTTATTAGTTCTGTCGCCGGCCAGATAATTAATGTGCATCGGCTGCCATCTGTGCTATGTGATTTTCACGCGCCCATCTGTGCTATGTGATTTTTCACGCGCGTGATGTAGATCACGGATCACTTGTGTGGTGATTTATGTGGGCTATTTTATGTGGGTTCACTACATCCTATTACGATTTGAAAAGAATATTAAAAACTTTCCTGCTGATTCAAGCACTGTAAAAAAATTCCTTTCAGTGAAATCAGTCAGAAAGGTTCATGTGTAACTACGAAAAATCTAGATGGAATGAATGCTTGTGCATACACTAATGGACATGAGAGAAGTGAAATTAATTATGGAGTAGACCATTAAAGGGTGATGCAATAACGTCTTCCATGAATTAGACAGAATTAAATAATATACATACATGGTTTTTTAAAACGAGTAACAGTATGTTAGTTGTAGTTGTTACATAGAAAATGAGTATAAAGAGACCGAATATGAAGAAAGAAGTCATACATTACTAGTGTAGGGAACTCTAAATTAAAGAACTTGTTTTTTTTCGACATATACCTAGTACTAGCTTATGCTTTGGTACAAGTATTGAACACACTCGTTCTTGAGAACCATTGAACGCATCCATTCCAACTTGACGGTTATTTGACAAGTGATATTTAAGCTATATTACTGCATCAAAAGTTTTTGGCGTCAGTTGTTTGCAATCATGGAATAGGGTTCACTCGAAAATCGTGTTGTCGTAATTGGCCTGCAAAAATGCGGCTACGCAGAGGTACTAGTTCAGTTGTTTTATTTGAGAAAAATAGTACTATGTCATTATCTCTGCAGTTAATCGCTACCATAGCTAACTTTTCCCATCCTTATTTTGTTGACTCAGCTAAAGATACTTTTATACTCCATTAGTGCTGATTAACGAGTACATAATAATTCAACAGACCTTAATTACATTATCCACTAATATGAAGGTTGCACCAATATTCACAGGATATAATTAAATTTTGCTGCGATAGCAACGTGATGTTAGATGCTTTCTGTAGTATGGTGAGATCAATCTTTTATGTATCGGACAAAATAATTGAGAACACATGCTTAGAAACCCTGCAAAAGATCGTGTTTAATGTTATGGCCTAAATTTCATTTTCATGGGAATGCTACCAAAAAAGCGATCTTAGGGATAAGGCACAAATAGCCAGCTATTTGAAAAAAAATAACTGCCATGAAATTTCCAAATAGATTACCAGATTTAAATCTAATAGAATTTATTTAAGGAGTCTATACCAAAACGATGTGAGGCTATGCTTAAGAGTAATGTGAAACACTGATTGTTTGTAACATGCGAATAGTAAATTCAAATGAATAGCTCTTGAGAAAATCCCTTTAGCACTATGTATTCATCAAACTTATTGGAACAATTGAAGGACACCCTCTAAAATGTTATATCTGTAAAATTAAATTTCGCAAGATCCTTCCAATCGTGTCGATTTAGTGGTGGCACTCATTATTTGCGTAAAGCTACTGCAATGAGATATTGTACGAACACCTTAGTGCAGATGGCACCACTAGCACATACTGTAAACCTCGAAATATCATAGTTTAAGAGTAATGTCAACAGGACAAACATTAAGAATCTAAAGCGTCTTCTGCAGGAAAAGTACGAAATATTGTTGGGGGAACAGAAGTTAAGGTTCGGTGTTAAGGGGGGAAGTACCTTTAGAGGCCGAAAAAAGGTCTTTTTTGCAACTGATTTGTGGGGAAATGAAGACAGTTCTTATTAAATCAGTATAATATTCACTTTAGGTGATGTTTGAGGTTGAAAAAAAACATATTCTACAAAAGTGAAAGTTGAAAAGTAACAAATTTTTCAAGGATCTTGAAAGTCATGTCGTTGCTGACGTCGTAAATTGCGTAACCGATGCTTGCTGCAATTTTCATCTGAAGTCAACAAGCCACACATTTTCTTACTCGAGAAGTTTTTTTGTAGTAGATAGACTAAAATATTTGCGAAATTCGAAAATTAACCCTTCAAAACAGGCTCAAAAAAATTACGATTTTGACGAAAAAATTTCGTTGTACTTCCAGTCAAAAATAGTCTCAAAATAATTTTTTTTAATGTTTAGTCTATATAGAACAGTTTTTTATGCTCTTTAAAATGAATGCTAGATGATGAAAATTGATTCACCAGTTTTTTTATTATCACTTACGCAATTTTAGAAAACATGGTTTCGAGAAAAGGCCGTTTAAAGTTTGTGGTCAAGAGGAAAAAGTTCGGCGTCAGGAACTTCCGGGATGCATTTCTTCCACAATTTTGAAAATTAGCTTTTGAAACTTTGACATGATATTCTTAGGCAATATATCTATCGATTAAAACAATTTAAAAAATCGATTTTTGAAGTGTCTAAAGATACTTCCCCCTTAATGCCTGCGAAAGAAAATGCCAATGCCTCTTTGATGATTTGTTTCACTTCTAAAATTAATTGCCGTCGAAAAAAAAAATATTCCTGGAATTTTTTTTCAATTTTTATTTTTCAATTAAAAATACATCATATCTCGCCAACTCCGGCTCTATCGCTATTCGAATTGAGTTCGAAGTGGTCTCTGCAAGCGATCAATTCGGTACCTAGTATTTTATAAAGTTCTTGTAATCGGTCCGAAAATTAAAAAAATTCAACATATCTTTACGTTTTAAGGTGTTTAGAGTATATTTAAAGTGTTTTTGGAAAGAATTCTTTACTAGTGTGTATGTACGTTCCCATCCAAGGTCATTTCTGTCATGCACCATATCTCAGGAATCCAACATTATATTTGTATTGTTAAGGTGTCAATCGAAGGGTATTAGGATTTGTATGATGCTATCCAATTAAAAAATAGTGAAACCGTTTTTTAATTTAATAAGAAAATATGGACAATATGTATTTTAAAAACAAATCAATGAAAAATTTTCCATCTTAATTGCACTACCAGTAATCCATTCTCATAAAATTCAGATACTCTAAACAATTTTTGTTAAAATTAGTTCTTGTCAGTAATACTTTTTACCAGGTTACAAAAATAAAAAAAATCAATTAAAAATATAAAACTATTATAAGTCGATAATGGATAAAGGATTGAAACGAATCATGTTACCTGAATTCTCTCATTTCAATGGCATTGTTGTCGCGTCAATCAAAGCTTATTAAGCTTTACCTAATTTGAGCATATTTTAAATAATTTTCATACTTGCATTTTTTGTCTCAACGAAAAAACTACAAAATTTTTTTTAAAAAAAAAAACTGATTTTCAAGGTTGAATATTTTGAAGATATCTTATTAAAAAATAGTCATAAGATTAAGACTTCAGTTGCTTCATCCCTCGTCTATTATAATATTTGAATTTTTAAATAAAATTAAACAGCGAACATTTACTGCCTATTCATTATTTTTTTCTAGATCTCTTGGAAAATAAGAAATGATTAGTTGTTTCGTTTATGTATAATGGTGAAAAATACAGATTTAATGTTTTTGTAGCACCCAAGAAAATTTGGACACGACTATTCAAAATAACCAGCACGCGACAAAATCTCTTTAGTCGAGGTGAAAACAATAACTGCATTCAATAATCCTGAAACCCCAATTTCACCAACATTTTCGTTATCACCCTTTTGTTTTTTATGCGTTGAAATAACCAATTGTGTAAAATAGGCTTTGGAACCTATTCCTCTTCGATTTACCCGCGTAAAGATTAAATCCGACCCCGCATTCACCAAAAACTTTACCTCGTAAATGGATGCCCACTTTGATGATACAATTAATATTAACTCACTCCACTCTGTAATGAGTTTTTATTATTATTATTTAATGTAAGATTATTTTGGTTACTATTATTATATTTAACATTTTTAATATTTATGTAGGTATTACTGAAAAATTGTCCGTATGGGCCTCAAGGGACGCACCTCGCGGCTTGTTTCGTTTTTGTTTGATTTTTTTGCGCTTTTTCCATTTTACATATAGTACAGTCAAAGCGTCTGAATTTTGGCGTAAACCGTGAATTTTGGGTAGGCAGAATTTTTTTTAATGCAATGCGTGGGCAATAGTATAGAAAGCTTAAGTTCAAGTTTCTGGGGTCGCATCCCCAATCCTCTGGGCTCCATCTTGAAAACAAACAAAAAATGGGGCACCCCTTTATCTCCGAAACCAAGACCTCCACAAGAAAGTTGTGTTTGGTAAACTTGCGTAGAATTAAATTTTTAGCAAGTTGTCCATACATCACTTTCACGTGGCGTCAATATTTAAAAAAATATAGGCCTATAACGACATCCAAAAATGAGGTAACATCTTTCGAGCGCTACAAATCCATTGTTCTCACTTTAACCGCAAAACACATAGAAAATATCTTTAAGGCAATTTTGTTGCAAGTCGTTTGCAATATTGATCGTTTTGATCGCTGTACACTAGCGGGAGCTATTGCATCCCAAAGGGGCAAAACTCACGTGAAAAACGTATTTTTAGGCCAGAAAATCGGCTTCCGATTGCAAACCCCCCATTGCAAAACTTACGGAGCATTTTAGTAGGTAGAAATATTTTTGATTGCAATGAGTAGTATGACTTTATGTGCTTAAATTTAAGTTTCTGGGGTCGCATCTCCAATCCCCTTGGCGCCATCTTGAGAACAAAAAAAAAATAGGACGGCCCCATATCTTGGAAAGTACCGCTCCCACAAAAAGTTTAATATGGCAAAATTCTGCCTATCCAAAATACTAAATAATCTGTAAATCATCCGATCTTCTACAGCATTAACAGTTGCAAGTGCAAATCAGATAGACAACGAAAGAAATTAATATGAGCCGTTTTTATGGCTGTATCAAATTTATTTAAAAAAATTACCAAATCTTACAAAAGATAATATGCTTTGATTAATACCAAAATCACATATTTAGCGTAAGTGAAATTGAACAATATTATTCGTATCAATCCCTAATTCAACTATCAATGGTTTTTATGTAATTTTTTTTGGCAATTATGAAAAAACTATTTATTTTAAATTACTAAAGACGCAATGCAGCATTTGATATTTAGAAGTACTGATTGCGGGAAGTGCACGTTTAAAAAAACATGTGAAAAAAACTGTTTTTGCGGGTCATTTTTTAACAGAAAAAAACCGTTTTATTAAATTTATTTAAATCTCATGGACCCATTAAAGTGTTAACACGGGTCGATTGACATGTCAATGACGTCAATACAACATTTTGATCATGAGATATCATACGTTTTGACTTGGATGTGTCAAAAGAAACAAAAAAAACCAAACCAAAGCTTGAGTCATTGTTAAAACGCTTCGATTGTCGATACGACTTTGCCTTCATGGCAAATCGTCCTGGAAGAAAATAGCCACGAACGTATAAACGTACGTTCACACATACACATTTCTTTCTAAATTAACTTTTAAATCGCATCTAAGACCTGAAAATGTTAAGATATGTTGAAAATTTCGATTTTCGGACCAGTTATAGTATTTTTCCTATATACTGGGAAGTTAACAAGCTGGAGATATACAAGACGATCATTCATTGCGATAATAATTTACGGTGATGCAAAGAGTTCTGAAGCAGACTTTGCCAAACATCAGATATTTTTTAAAAGCCATATTCTAAGGACTACATAGTGTCAAAAAAGGTAGGCGTACCATGGAACGTCAACTATTTGGCAGCCACCCACTGGGCAAACAAGGGAAACTTTTGGAAGTCAGTTGGCAAAAATACCAATTCGCGCATAAGGGATCTAGGCTGTAACACGGACACTTTAATAAACAATATGTAAAGAAAGCCAGCGCTCATTTATATGTGGGTCTATTCTAGTGATAAGATTTGTTAGATGTTGAAATGTTTCGTTGGAAAATTTAAATTAAAGTTCAAAGTTTTCTCATAAACCGTTCTAACAAGTCTCTGACAATTAATTAACTCAAGAATCACCAACTATAAAAAGTCCTTGAAAGAGACGAGCTTAGACACATATGGTTAGTGATTAATAAAATTGGCGGTAATCAGCTCAGCCAACCATGATAGGAAAACAATATTATCCGAACTTTTGCGTGTGCAACAGGATGGCCATATTGCTGGTCTGCCAAACATAAGTAGCTTAATCACCCCTTATTTGTAGCCTCAATTTTTTTTATTACTTAATTTTAATTAATACCCCTTATTTATCACAGGTCCTTCCGAAAAACGAGAAATGGAAAATATTAGAGGCCAACGAGACGAGCTGTTAGCAAAATTAAGACTTCTATCTTTAGACAACGAAATGTTAAGGGTAGGTATCTTTTGAATGAGAACTTGGAATATTTGACCAGCCGTTGAATCCAAAGGACCCTGATGGATGGGAGGGTAGAGCCTTAGCTTATATCCGAGAATACAAACACGTTTTAGTGGACTCATTTCGAGACGAGGCCCCAAAAATGAAGTGGTCTTTCTGGAACACCATGTTTTATTGCGGAACAATCTATACAACAATAGGTGAGTGGCTTTCTTGAAGCAAATTAAAACAAATAAAAACTCCCTTCAGAGTGCTGCAAAACACAAAATTTTCTAGTTCTACGCTACGCATGTCTTTGTCTGAACTAGATATACAAAATACCAAGACGAAATTAAACATTACCAACGGTTGACTTATTTTTCTAGTTCACGGATTTGAAATGATTTATGTTTATTGAATTTCTTTTCAAGCATAAATTAAATAAATGTTTTGTTTATTCTCAAACTGCGCGTATTTTACAACTGAATTGGAAATTTTTGCATGCATGGCGACAGTATTAGACATAATACCACCTACAACATGAGTATTTTAGTGTTGTTAATACCTCGAAAGTCACACATATTCAATTTTAAATTATCTAAAATCGCCATAACTCTTACCAGAATCTGAAAAAAATCCAATTCAGTGCACACGCTCTTGAAATGACTTTTTCGCATGAAAGCAAATATCTCAAAAAGCTTATTTCGTGCGATTGGCAATAAATCTTAAACATTTCTATGAGACATCAGGTAAGAATAAGTGGGACCCAACAACGAAAAATGATGCAGCATTACCAAAAGCTACTTAAAAAATCGAGTTGAATTGCAGACATCACAAAGAATATGCACGACACTAAAAACGATGAAATCCCTTTAACCCCTTTTATAACCTTGAACACACTTTTGGATACGCACAATGTCAACGGTCAGCCAATGATACCAAAATAAACCTGGCTGTATTTTTTTTGTTTTTAAACAAATATGTGCATATATAAATCGTTGTGCCAAAATTTATTGCCCGACTGCTGGGCATTAACCGCAGTTGTTGCTTGCGGCAGCGAAGCTAAAAAATAAACGGACTATTCGAATTGTGATGGGTTTCGCTGAAGTTTCTTTGATCGTAATGGCAATGATTTGCTAAGTGCCTAACGACAAACAAATGCTCATTATAGATTCTCTAAAAATAGTAACACAATATTTCACTGAATAATTTTCAATGATTTTTAAAAGAAAATGAGGAATCAATTTGTCGTCTTTTTCGTAGGAACTGGGAAAAGCTAACAAGGGAAAAACACATATCTTATAATTTGATCAAAATGGATGCGCGATAATAGATTGCTAAATAGAAAGGGATCATTCTTCAGCAGTGATATCAGATCAAGGAGTTTACCCTCAATTTAGAGTGTTTTCTCGATAGCTAGATGAATATAAGAGAAACAGGATTTTGTTTAGGGATTTTGAAGCAAAATTTTGGCTACATTTTCAAATACAAAGGCGCTGACTTCTAGAGACTTAACCAAGAAAAAAAATCTGTACACCATATCACCCAAACAGGGGCGTAGCGAGGCGGGGGTGTTGGGGGTGTGACACCCCCCTAAAATTTTGTAGCGAGTCGTCATTTTCGTGCCGAAGTTGGCATATTCAAGAAATTTGATTGTAAAGTCGGATAGTCGGCAAATTTTTCTAATCAAGTCGACATTTTCAACATTTATCACCCCCCTCCCGCCAAATTCATGAAGCTCGACGCGCCCCTGCACCCAAATGAAACAAAACCGAAATGAATAGAGAGATCTATTTACCTACAAATTTCAGGATGCATTTTTACAGTTTTGCATAACTTATTTGTTAAACCTGTGTACAATATCGTCCTTAAATGTTAGAACGAGATTTGCAGTTGTTCGGAAGTTGAGCCTTTGAGCGCTACCGATTTCCGCTCGGTTTGAGAACAAGCAGCAAATTTTACACACATTTTCCTAAAAACTCTTTTTGTGAAGCTTGTACAAAATAATTGAATATTTTTGTAAACTACTCGTGTCTGTAATTTGCTTCTGGTTACATGTCTTCGAAAAAAGAACAAAAACATTGTTTCACTATTTTTGAACACTCACAATTCGCCAGTGATGCCCGCGCATTCATTTCAACTGGCCGGAGGCCCCTATCCAGGTATAATAAACCACTTTCATCTGCCAGAATGAATGACTCATGTAGAAAATGAGGATCAATCGTTAGAAGTTTGGGGGACAGAACTAGGCAAAGTTTTTCGGTAAGTTTCAAATTATCTGTCCGAAATGTTGCTCCAAAACTCAAACTTGCCAGTCACTAGCCAAAAAGAACAACAACGTTATAAGTTAAGATAATAAATATGCGAAGAAATGCAGATAGATCCTGAGAAGGTAAGGTGACCAAAAACATGCTCGCGAAAATTTTACGGGAATCACATTACCAAATCAGACTGCATACTTTATACGAAGAGACCAAAGGAATAATTTCAAGCAATTTCCTGAGCAGGAGGTTTATTTTGCCAAACTGAAAAACGGAGTGAGTCCTTAATATAAAACTTGGAAAGTAAGTAAATTTGCTAGACAATATAATATTTGGCCACCAATATGCAAATGTCGATCATCTTTCAGAGGTTGCCGGTTTTTATGTATTTATTTATGATATTGCAAAGTATTCACTTCAGGTTGCTGATCAACAGAAATGCAAATTTGATTGATTTTTTTTTATTTTTCAAAAAGTAAGTAGTTTTTTTATTAAAATAAAAACACGGTACTGTGAAAACTAGTGGAAATTTTGCTCAAATTTTGCAAATATTAATAAACTTTGATTCACGTAACAACAATGTCTTAAGAATAAGAGCTACTATGTATTCGTGTGAACCTTTTTTACATGACTTTAAATGATTTTTTATTTTTTATTTAATTTTTTTTTGATCATGGAAAAAGTTTTCCTGGCTTCTCTACAAAACTGATAAGAATTTATAAATTTTATAAACAGTTATCACTGTGTTTTGCAAATCAGGTTGAAAATTTATATTTTATGAAGAAAGGCCTAATTTTCGAGAAAAAACAATTTATTAAATAAAACGTTTTTATAAATTTAAAAACATCACGAAAATGGTAATATACGATGAAAATATTATATTTGGTTCGCGAGATATAGTGAATGACTTGAATGACTTTAAAGTGTTGTGAAAAGTAATGTTTCATAAAAACCCACAACCGTTCAGGTTGAAAGGTTACCAGCAAGAAGGAACGTTTACAGACAGATATAGGTGTGAGCGGCAGCACACAGAACTTGAATCGTACACTGACCTAGAATGTTTTCGTGAATTATTGTTCGTTCACAATATAAAGGTCATGATGACTTTTAATGACTTTATTTTTAATTTTTAACTTCCCAGTGGGAAGTTATTGTGATGGGGTCGATTTCGCGAATCTCAAATTTTGACATATCTCCACGTTTTAAGGTCTCTAGAATCCAAATCCATCGTTTTTAGAGAGATGTCTGTGTGTGTGTATGTACGTATGCGCGGATGTACTTATGTGCGGATGTGCGTATGTGCGTTCGGAATTATTTTTCGTGTCGATTATCTCGAGAACGAAAGATCGCATTGACGTGAGACCGGTTTCATTTCACGCGTAATTACGTAACTTAAAACTGAATGACTTTTCAGCAAAATCGGTTGGGCCATTTTTTATTTAGGATGAAAAACTGAAAAAACGACTAAAAATTGCTTATTTTTAAACTGTTGATACGCACTATTAATTCGTGCAGATACCAAATACCCTCATAGCAATGTTGTTATTATTGTGCGTTTTAGCAAAATTGTGATCAAATTTGTAAAAAATGTTATTTCGAAAAAAAATAAAGATTAATTTATAAAATTCCAAACTTATATTATCAGGTTTGGGTGAATGGGAGTAGAGATGCTAATGCAGCTAGTAATTGGATATTGTTATAAATAATTTAATATTGTTAATAACAATCAAATAATATTAGTTGTAATTTGATATTGTATATATAAAGTCAATTATAATTATTCAGTAACGATCAAACATTCTTAATAACGAATGATTATATTAAATAATATTTAAAAACCCTCAATAATAGTTGTGGATTCCGAGGCCGAGATGGAGAACGAGGTTGAGGACGAAGTGGAGGACAAGAAGGATGACGAAGACGAAGAGGACGAGGTTGCCGAGGCTTTGGTAGAGGATGACCAGGTGGTGGAGACGTCTTCCTCTACCAAAGCTTTTATGGTTAGATAAAAAATTGACAAAAATAATAAAAGTAATTATATTAATTTAGAATAATAATGTTTAATAATAGTAATTATTAATAATAGTAATTAATAATAAAAGCAAATTAAAGCTTTTTATTCACCCCACTGGGAAGTTAGTTAGTTAGCCTCAAGGGTCGCACTTAGACCACATTTCATTCAAAGTTATCGTGTTTAGAGGGTTCATATGAATGACATTAATTTATATCTTTTATTCTAAGGAAATTGTTGTAAATTCAATCCAAGTTTTATAGTATTTGCATAATTTGAGCAGATTTTAAATAGTTTTTACAGTGTTTTAGTGTTAATAAAAAACTTCTTAAATGATGGAAACTCAAAAAAAAACCTTCCGTAGATGATATGATTAATATTAACTCATTCCTGTTGCTGCTATGAATACCTCTCATTATTATTATTTAAAGTAGTTTTATTTTCAAAATTATTATTGTGTTTAATGTTTTTGATGTTTATGTAGATATTACTGGGAAGTTGACCGGGTGGACCTCAAGGGTCGCACCTCGCGGCTTGTTAATATTTATTTCGATGTTACTCCGTGTGTACCTCAAGGAACGCACTTCGTGGCTAGTTTTTATTATTGTTTTGTTTTTCGTGTGGACCTTAAAGGTCACACCTTGCAGCTTGTTTATTATCCGACAGAGCTACTGAGAACTTCGATTGGAAGGATGAAGTCTAAATTCATAATACAAACGTAGATACAAGAACTTAATTTAAAATTTTGTTATTCATTACTTATGGTTAGTATTGAAAGAAGGGATTTTAGTAGTATCTATGTTGTGATGTATCCAAAAACATCTAAACCCATCTTGCATACATTAAAGTGATGTATTTATTATCAAATAAATACATCATTTACAAATCAACGAAAGACTGTCCTTTAAACATTAAAGTGATGTATTATCGCCAAATAAATACATCGCTTCATGAATGGACAAATAGTGCCTATCATCTCGTAAATTTTCTCGCGACCGACACCACGAGCAATGCACTGCTAGCATTAATATAGTCCAGTCAAATGTGAGTTTGACCGTGCATTTTCAAAAGACAGAGAAATTTTTATTGCAATGCGTGGGCAATGGTATAGTTAGCTTAAGTTCAATTTCTTTGGGTCGCAGTTTATGGCCTCTGGACTCTATTTCCTAAACAAAAGAAAGTGGGACACCCCCATATCTCAGAAACCGTTTATGGCAAACTTGCGTAGAATACAATAGTTAGCAAGTCGTTCATACATCACTTTTATGTGGTGTCAATAATAAAAAAATTACAAATCAAAAACCACACCCTAAAAAGGAGGAACAACTTTCGTGCGCCACAATTTAATTTCATGTTTAACGCGAAACACGTTGGGTTGCTTTTCTAAGATAATTTTGTCACAAATCGTTTGCGGTATTGATTGTTCCAATCACTGTACATTAACGGGAGTTATTCCATTCCAAAGGGGAGAAAGTCGCGTGAAAAACCCGTATTTAGGCCAAATTATCGACTTTTGATGGTGAATCCCCAATTGCAAAACTCACGGAGCATTTTAGTGGGCAGAATTTTTTTAATATCAATGACTAGTATGTCTCTAAGTGAGCTTAAATTGAAGTTTCTGGAGTTGCAGCTCCAATCCCCTTGGCGCTTTTTGAGAACAAAAAAAGTGGGAGTTTAATAAAACAAACTTGTGTAAAATTCAATTTGCAGTGGATACGTCATTTTTACGTGCTGTCAATATTAAAAGAGTTACACGCCAAAAACGACGTTGAAAAGAGGGGATCAATTTGCGCGCGCCACAACTTCTTTGTTTTCCCTATTACCGCGAAATTCGTTGGAAAATAACTTTTAGACACTTTTATCACCAAACGTTTGCAGTATTGCAAGTCACACGAAAAAAGCATTTTTAGACAAGATAAACGGGTGTTAAATCCCCTTCGAGGCACAATAACTTGATGTATGGACGACTTGCTAACAATTGTATTCTACGCAAGTTTGCCATACACAACTTTCTTGTGGGAGCCACGGTTTCGGAGATATAGTTATGTCACGGTTTCTTTTGTTTCTAACCCTAGTATACTAATCATATTTTTCGAACGCAAATACTAATCATTAGTCGTTTCGACTAACTGTTTTTAAAATGCATGTAAAGACAAATTCCTTGATAATATTGGTATATTAGACTTTTAAGAAGTAGCTTTTTTAACATCTCTTAAGAATAAAAGAAGAAGAAAACTAGTATTTTTTATTTATTTGAAAATAAAACATGTTTCAAATTTTCAGTACTTTTTTGAGATCAAAATCAACAGTCTTTCAAGTAGTAATAAAAAGTTTAACAAAAATATAAAAAAAATCTTGTTTTCAATTTAAACCTGCTTTAGGGATACATAAGCTTTGTAAATAAATATTTTTTTAAATTATTTGGTACAATTAACACACACGTCCAGTTTGTGTTCACCGCATACACTTTTCAAGCATCTAGAACACGTCGCCTTAGCCATTCTATGTATTTTGTAAGGGCAATAGGCGCTAATCTTTCTTTTTTTTGGTTCAGGGTCAGAAGTGAATAGATCACTACTTTTTCTGGAACTTCCAGGCATCAATTCTTCTAAGTTAGCCCTAAGTCTCTTATGCAATGTTTTAACAGAAAGGCGTTTCTCCATGTAGGGGCTTACAAAACCCATGTGCAATTCTTTCATAATTTTTTTCCTACTCAATGGATTTTCTTTTTCATTTACTTTATTATTACAATATATGACGTAGCTATTTATGAAAGGCATGTTGAGAATTCCATAAAAGAGACACATTGGCCATCTATTAGTTTTCCGACTACAAGACATATTGGAGCACATTTGATCGAAAGTGTCAACTCCGCTTTTCGTTTGGTTATAGAATTCAACCATGTGTGGCTTCTTTGTCTCTGTATTCATAATTCTCTCTTCTGAACAAGATGAAAGCAAGTGTACAACTTTAGTAGGCTTAGGTTTGTATGAGAGCAATGTCAAAGCAATGTCAGTGCTTGAATCGACTTCGTTCAAATATCGGACCAAATCGTCATTCAACAATTTTTGAGCACGGCGTGTTCCAGAAGTAGCGATTTGAACACTAAAAAACAAAATAAACCCAGCAAAAATTTCGAAATTATGGAATATGGCACCATCAAAAAAGTTACGTTAATACTAATTATTAGTCGATCGGGCTAACAAGTAGGAAAAATATCGAATATTTCGGAACTTACCGGTACGGCGCGATCACTCTTGTGAGGGTCTTATTGGCAACTGAGTTGATAGAAAATATGAACTCAATCGGTGAATTCGTTAGAAAGAGACAGAAAAAAACTGATCGTTGTTAGTCGAATCGACTAACATTAGTATTCTAGGGTTAAGATGGAGCCCAAGGATTGCAATAAAATTTCTCTGCCTTTTAAAAATCCACGGTTTACGTCAAAATTCTGACGCTTTGTCTGGACTAATATTAATTTTAGGTGGGAAATTTACGAGTAGTGTTTGGTTATTGCATCTGTTAGTGCATGACCTTTTTCTGTTGTGGAAAACATAATTTTGTATCTTTAATTAGGTCATATGTGTTTGACCACCTAGGGATGTCAGCATTAGGATTTTTTTATAAAAAACGAGTAAGAATTAAAGTAAAATACGGTCTTTTTGGACCTTTTTAACGTACTTCATTCCGTGCATATTCATCACGGCACTCTAAAAGATTTCCTGGGTTGTACATATATATCGGCACCTCAGGTAATGCCTTTCATCTGCACTTTTATTAATTTGTTTATCCCCTCATCATGGGACTTTATGGATACCATTACTCGCTCAACCATGGAAAGGACAAATACAATAGTATCAAAGGACAAATATATTTATATATATATGGCGAACCTACGACAATACTATATATTATTTTAATGTCATTAACAGTGGAATATATCTATGTATATCTCAATATGGACTCGTATCTTGCACGAAAGCTTTTCTGGAAAAAATGTAATACCATTTTACCAACAATGTGCTTATGAAACGTTTTTGGTGATTATAATGAACCACTTCAAACCCAATTATGTGCAAATTCACTAAGTGAAAGTAGGAAATGAAGTCATAAGAATTGTAGCAGGCTTTCACGCCTCACAATCCGTAAATAGAAACCAAACAATAGAACGTCAATTTAGTTAAATGTTTTTGATCTCAAGCCACAACTTCCGTTTTTTTTCAACGAACAACACCGAGTGTTCAAGGATGTTTTTTGCATATAAAAACCAACTCAAAGAGTTTCAGCCGCAGTATTATGAACTTGCTTCGAAAAATTGCCCAGCCACACCAAGGAAGACACTGTTTGTTGGGTGAGCCTCCCAATTAATGCCGTCATAAGTGCTAGCCATATACAAATGTTAATTCGTATCCGAAAATCTATTTTTAAAACCTTCAGTCACTTCGAATATCTTAAACTATGTGGGCCGTAAATATTTTGAAAATGAAAGCGCGAATTTCCTTGAAAAGTGGAAGATAAATGGCTTTTGCGGCTGTCCCTTGTCAAGAGATGTTTCAAATAGCGATCGGTAGCAGAATTTGAATTTTGGAATAATCGATGATGAGGACGCCATAAATACGCAAAACACATTGACACATTGCGACACAAATAGTTTTGAGGGAATCGTAGGCAAAAAAACTGGGGAAATTACTGAAATGAAGCTTGAAAGAAGAAATTTCCAAAATTATAGGACAATATTATTACCCACATCATAAATTGCATCACTCGCAATCGGGTTGGGTTTGATTTCCTGCTCGGTGTTTATTTCGACAAGCGTGCTGAGTCAAACACGGGAAGACTTGGCCTTTGCAAAGCAATATCAGCTTCGAATTTAGAACGCCTTTCGTTTATTTTGTTTGTCAATCTGCTCGCCAGTGAAATTAAATAGTAAAATTCTCAACTTGTTGCTCAAATGAGTTGAATTGAACTTTGGTTGAAGTAACAAGCTGATAAGTTGATGGGTTGGTTGCCTTTGAAAATTGCTGAATTCGAAGGGACCAAAAAAATATCGCTTTTTAACGATGATGGAAAACTACGTTGGTGTTCGTTCAGACGCGATAAGCTGATTTTGGTTAACAAGTTTGTTTTGGTTTAAAAGTACATATCATAGAAACTCAGCACAAATACGTTAAAGATATCTGATTTTTTTTAGACACAGTGGCAAGTCAAGACCAACAATTCTATTTTAATATCGCCAATGGAGGTCATATGTATATACTCGCATATCTTTTGCAATGACTGACTGTCATGCAGTGGAAGATCGTCATGTGATAATTAGATAAATACCTAAACTAACATATATCCTATTTACAATGCGAAACTAAACATTTTTGGCACTATTCGTGATTTTGATCATCAATAGATTCAAAACCACGTATTTTTTCATATATGTATGTATTTCCAAATTATCTCCGAAACGTAATTTGGACAAAATCACGGAACAAAACAAGATAGAATTTGATGTTGCCAGTTAATTTTTTCGAATAAACCACTCTGTTTGACACGATATGTCAAGAAAATCCAGTCCCCCCACCAAGAGTTTGCCGTCTACAACATAAATAAATCGATTTCGAACAGATGTAAATAAGAACACCTCGTTTAAATATATTTTCATTTTTTTTTTAGCTTCAAGGTGTATTACGTTCGCCACGCAACGTGGTCGACCCACAACCCATGAGGCCAAAATGAGGGTCTGCTCTGTTCGTGAAGACCCCAAACCACCGTGCGGGTTAACGCTGTTTTTAAAGAATTGATAAATAATGTTACGTTCGCCACCTCACGCAATCAAGCCAATTAATGAATTATAGTGTTATTAATGAATTATATTGTTACTAATGAATTATATGGTAAGGAGTAAAAGTTGATTATATAAATGTAGAGGAGATGTAGGTATGTAACGGTATTAGATTAGATAACTAAGTAGGTAGTAAGTTTGTTATGGAGAGTGTTCCTGACAACGTCATAGACCTTGCAGATAAGTTGCCAGCAATGACGGCAACAAACAACGCTCACCCAATCGCCCCAACATATCCAACTTAAAGGCTCCGCCCGGTCTATGATGTGCCCAATGGAGTCCCCTATGCGCCAGTGATACCCACAACCACTGGCACTTGCAATTCACCATGGTTAACGACTGCCACGCTCCAATCGCATCCCACAGGCAGCAGTCACAACATTTCCCCCCCGCACCGACGTGCAATGCTCTGGCCAAACGATCGAAGCTTCGATCGCCAGCTGATGTGCGTCGCCAAAACCAGTTCCAAGCTAGGAAGCTTTGATGAGGTCAACAATCTCGTGGACGTTGACTGGCGAGGTAGCAACGGAACTGGGGTGTGAGATAAATAGAGCCGCGAAACCAGCTGACGGGATCTTTTTCAGTGAGGAGTTTGGACGGTGCTGTTCTCGTCTTTGACGGGGCGAAGCTCAAGGAGTATGTTTTGGGTTGAGATCTCTCTTCGGTGCAAAGTTCAAGGGTCGAAGACAAGTGCGTCTTGGGTGTCGACCACAGTGTATACAATATACAGTGGGAAAACTCTAGGTGGGGAAATGAAATACACTGAGCTTTAAACATTAATTTAACAGAACATTAAGAGAAATTTAACAGAGATCCCAGCGAAACAACTATAGGAAATACAGGTGTAAAGAAGAGCAGAACATATTCTCGTGCTTAAAGCTTAAAGCTCGTGGTAGTTCCTCGGAGCTACCTGGCGTTGAAAATTGATTGCCCACTTTTTACTTTAAGTTTAACGACTAGTATATACATAGACTATGCCATAGACTATGGTGTCGACCTTCTCTTTTTACGGCGATCGCTTTGTTCGGTGCGAAACTGCGTTTTGGGTGTAGAACCTTTTGGTCGGGGCGAAGCTTGAACAGTGTGTATTTTTCGAGTGCAGATCTTTGAGTGATAAAATTGCGGTGTGAGCTGTCGTGACCGCGCAAAACTTACCGTGAAAACTTTTATTTATTTATTTATTTTATTTATTTATTCATTCATTCATTTAACAGCCTAAGCCAATTACAAAATGAAACAAATTATAAAAAATAAAAGTACAACAATAAAGTAAATTTTCAATTACCAAAGGTAAACCTATGAAAAATGAAATGAAAGAAAAATTCAAAATTTTAAAACGGAAAATAAGACGAGAAAAAAAATTGATTGTTTTTAACGATTTATCGCAGCAAGTAACTTTGTCTTAAAAATAAAGGAAGAATGAAAGAATTTTGTACAGTAATTTCCCTGTTTGGGTTATAAAATATATCGAGAAAAGTTCTGCGTGGATTAAAAGGATACTTTGAAAGTCAGCAGTTTGGGAAAAAATACCCAGTTCCAGAAGAACACCCATATAGTATCAGTGAAAGGGAGTTTCCTGTAAAACAGTGTGTACGCGTGTTTCCAACAGCCAGACGAGCAGCCAGCGAGCGAGTCAGGAAGCAGTCGAAGCAGCAGAAGTAGAGGAACAAATTGCAAGTAAGATTAAGTGTATATAGTTAGGATTTAGATAGGTTTTTAGCAGGAAATAAATTAGCTCAGTGAGTTATCAACTGTTACTATTGCGTGAAGTGGCGAAGCGGAAGTCGCTGGTCCGGCATTTAGGACCTTGTTTCAGATTCCCTTGTTGATGGTTTTAGGTCGTCGCGGATCCTATTCCCGTTTCAGGATTCGCGGACAAGGCAGTCCCGGCGCAAAAATTGGTTGCGCCCTATTATAAAAATGTCCCCACACCCCTCTTCGCGAGGTGAAGCCGAGTGGGATTGCCCAAACCGTGGCCAGGGTCAGCTACGGTGTAAGAGTGGTGAGCGTTACGCAAAATATAGACGTAACAAGTGTCAATGGATTAGAGGCTGAAACTACAATTATACATTGCCAAACGACAAAATTTTTCGTCCTGCTTCTCGAATTGTTTTTAAACGATTGAGTTGTTTATGTCAAATTGCAACAATATACACAGTCAGCAGGTGCTCCCTAACTTCGGCATACGGTAACATTTCTATTGCATATATCTTGTTGGTTGATACAGTCTTGATTTTCCAAATTTCCATGGAATATTTCATATTTGATCCCTAATAGTACTTTTAAAGCATGCATCGACTTTAATGTTACTCGGCTACATAAACCGTTTTGAAGATTCATGAAAATCTATCATACCTAGATTTAAAAACATGTAATCTGAAGACAATAACCGTCCCTTTTGAATATCAATATTTCAATGTTATATTCTCTACGATTTCTCTCTTACCTATAGGTGGCTGAAAGTGGGCAACTGTTTATGCACAGTACCTGGCGTTATTCTTAAACTAGGTGTCATCCTTTTTTACATCCTAAGAGTAGTATACGGAAAGTTCTTGTAACTGCCCCGCAAATTCGAATTGAAATTTTCAACATTTCTTCACGTTTTACGGTCTTTAGAGTAAGTTTAAAGTGTTTTTGGAAAGAACTCTGTGTATGTGTGTGTTCTTACGTACGTACCTACGTGCGTGCCAGGTCGTTATTTTCTACGACGATAACTGTCGAAGGAAAAGTCGCATTGACTTCGTTGAGGTGTCAATCGAAGCATATTTGTAATAGCACAAGTTAACTACATTTTGTTTGTTTTGTCCACTCAAAAGTAATTTCTGACATGCACCAAATCTAGCAAACAAACTTTTGTATTTACATCAATAACAATCGTTTTGAATAAATTGAGTGTAGTCGTTTTTTAATGCAAAACATTAAGATATTTTTAAATAAATTTTCCAACTGGTTTGCACTACAAGCAATTGATGCTTACAAAATTTAGATAATCTGAACAGTTTTTATTAAAATATTAGCAAAAGTTATTTTTCATAATTACAAACAAATGTTATTCATACGCTGCTATGGTATTGATCAAGTTGTATTATCATTCATATGATTTGATGCCATTTTCAATAAGCTCAACTCTAATACTTTTTGATTCAATGCAAACAACTGCAAAAAATTAAATATTTTTCCTTGAAATGGCGATACTCCGATCAGATACGATTTCTGGATGGTTATATCACTGTTGATAGAGCACGAATATCTTCAGTCGTGGTCGAAGTAATGGACAGTGCTTTCATGACGAAGTTGTGCAAGCGACTCCATTGATACAGAGCAGTAGGAACGAAGAAGTTGATTCAGCAATGGATTCTGTCCTTCCAGGCTAACAGTCGGCTAGTGCATCTATCAGCTGTTCATCAAATCAAAGAAAGAAAATGAAGCAACTTTACCTAAATCCTGAGAGCGCATCATCTACATTGATGAAATACATTTCAGAAAATAAGAAATAAGAACAACTGCAAAAAATTAAATAATTTTTCTTAAAAAAAACTAATATCTAATTTGCATTTGTGCACAAGAAAAATTAGATACTGTAAGAGTTGTCCAAAAAATATTGCCATAAAACAATAAAAAATGAATCTATTGAATGAACAAAGAAGCCTCCGTTAATTGTCTAGGTATCATTTGAGAAATTTTCGTGTTCATTCATTGTAAGATTAAGATTTCAATTGCATTTTCTCTCTCTTGAACGTTAAATTTTATGTTTTGCATATAATCCTACATCGAATTTTTACTGGATATTACATATAATTCAGATCAACTGTGAAATAAGAAATGATTGTGAGTCTCACTATTGTCAAATGACTAAATAGTACAAATACAATGTACAATGCAAATTTTTTAGAAACCTAACAAAAAGGCTTTGTGACCTGCCTTCCCTCTGATTGCTCCACTTGAAGATTCAATCCTTACATAATCAATAAACGGACCTTCCCTGTTGATGGTACAATTGTTTTTAATTCATTCCCTCTACTTTTATTAGTTGTTATCATTATTATTATTTAGAGCATTATTATTTTAATTACAATTATTTTGAAAATTTTCAATATTTTTGTGTATTTTGCCGAGAATTTGTTCGCAGGGTTCGTAGGGATGCACCTTGCGACTTGTTCTTGCATCAGTATCGTATTGAAGTCCTAATTATTTTGCTATTACCGTACATACTTATAATATGACCTTCAATGCAAACATGACACCGTGCTTCTAGATTTGTGGAACGTATCGATTAATATCGATAGGCTTTGCGCCTGTTTAACAATTGATGACGGAAGTCTATTCGAAAAGTTTTCATATCTCAGTTGTATTTTTGACCTTCGAAAACGGAATCTTTAACCGATTCTTTTTGTTTGATTTTTATTCATTTCAGTTGTACTTAGTAATGAAATAATGGTTTGGAAACCGAAAGCAAGCTAATCTGATGGCCACAAATGAAAACAAAAATTCATTCCATTCATTATTGAGGACAAAAAAGTAACGGATCGGTCGCAGCTGGTTTCTGTTTAGAATCAGTGCCGAAATGATCTATTCTTGCACAATAAATAAATAATAATAAATTTCACACAGCCCGATAACGGGCAAAAATCAATCAGCATGTCCGATTGGCGCACTTCAATTACCGTAATGCTGCTAAAATCTTCATTTTGAAAAAAGGAGGGACCATATTTAAAGGAGGGCTGGAAACTGACCCAAATAATTTTCGACCAATAACATTGTTAAACTCACTGAGTAAAATCAGGGAAAAAATATTAGCTTTGCGAATTAAAGAATACTTAATGCAGAATAGGGTTATAGATAGAAACCAGTTTGGGTTTCAGGAAGGTAAAGGAACAAAAGACGCGATTGTGTAAGTGATGAGATATATCAATACACAACTGGATCAGGGAAGTTACGTTGCTGCAGTTTTTATCGATCTAAAAAAGGCGTTTGATACGGTAGTGCACGATATATTGATAAGTAAACTTGAGAACTTGGGAATTGTTGGTATGCCAAGAGAACTTATGCGTACGTACCTGGCAGAAAAACTTCAAAGGACTGAAATTGGAAACGTTAACAGTGAAATAGCGCCGATTACTATTGGCGTACCACAGGGATCAATACTAGGACCGATTATTTTCCTGTTATATACAAACAACTTGGTGACTTCAGGAATCGACGGAAAAGTTGTGATGTACGCTGACGATACGATACTGATTTACTCAGCTAAAAATGAAGCTGACTTAAAACAAAGGATAAACAAGCCGCGAAGTGCGACCCTTGAGGTCCACACGGTCAACTTCCCAGTAATATCTAGATAAACATTAAAAATATTAAACACAATAATAATTTTGAAAATACTACTACTTTAAATAATAATAATGAAAGGTATTTATAGCAGTAACAGGAATGAGTTAATATTAATCATATCATCTACGGGAGCATCCACTGATTACGTAAGGCTTTTGGTGGATGGGTGATGATGATTGATTACCACAAATGCAAATTTGATTGAAATTTTGATGGTTTTCAAAATTTAAGCCGCTTTTTTTAATTAAAAGACTGCAAAAACTATTAAAAATCTGCTCAAATTATCCAAACATTTTAAAACTTTGATTGACTTTACAACAAAGTCTTTAGAATAAAAGATATAAGGTAATATCAATCGGAAGAACCCCTTTCATATGGTAACTTTGAAGGATTTTTTATTTTAAATTGAATTTTTTTCAGTTTGGCTGGTTTCTCTTCAAAAACTGATAGGAATATTTAACTTTTATAAACATTTATTACTGTGTTGTGCAAATCAGGTTAAAACAATATTTTTTATGAAAAAAACCCTAAGTTTTCTTATTTTTTTCTATTAAATTAAAAAAACCGCTGAAACGGATCTTCATAATGTTAAAATAATCAAAGAGATTTTAAAACACGTCGATTAACACCTTAATGATGCAAATGTTATATCTGGTTCGTGAGATATAGTGAATGGAAGAAATGACCTTGAAGATCATTATGACTGTTAATAATTTTTTATTTTTTAATTAATGTTTCTTGTTATCATGAGAAAAACTTTTGATGATGCTTTTACAAGCACTGCTTGAAGTATATAAATTTTATAAAAATTGAATACTGTCTTTCGTAAATCAGGTTAAAAATTTATTGTTTATAAAAAAAAACCTAATTTTTTGCACTTTTTTTTCTTAAATCAAAAAACGGCTCCCACGATTTTTTAATTTTTTTTATAGATTCACACAAATGCTAAAACGCGTCGATTGACGCCTTAACCATACAAATCGTATGTTTTGTTCGCGAGATATGTATAACGCACGACAGAAATGACCTTGAAAATCATAATGCCTGTTAATGATTTTTTATTTTTTATTTAATTTTTTACGTAATCATGAGACAAAATTTTGATGTTGTTTTCACAAGCATTGCTTGAAATGTATAAATTTTTTAAAAATTGAATAATGTCTTTCGTAAATCAGGTTAAAAAATTATTGTTTACAAAAAAACCCTAATTTTTTGCACTTTTTTTCCTTAAATTAAAAAAACGGCTGCAACGATTTTTTCTAAAATTTGATAGATTCACACAAGTACTAATACGCGTCGATTGACAACTTAAACATGCAAATCGTATGTTTGGTTCGCGAGATATAACGCATGACAGAAATGACTTTCAAAGGGTCAAAACAACAAACCCCCCCGACCGAAGTATCCCAAAAACTAATCAGCTCTTAAGATTGCAAAGACGCTTCGATTGACATCTTAACAAAGTCGATACAACTCTTTTTACGTGAGTTATGCTCGTAGAAAAAAGTGTCCACGAACGTACGTACGTACGTACGTACACACACACACATACATCTCCCTTTGTAAAAACACTTTATATATACTCTATAGACCTCAAAACGTAAAGAAATGTTGAAAATTTTAATTTCGATTTTCGAGGCGATTACAAGAATTTCCCATGTACTGGGAAGTTAACAATGACTTAGACAAATATTCCCAATGGCTCACACGAAACAAATTGACATTAAACACGAACAAAACCAAATACATTATCTTTAAACAAAAAAATAAAACTGATATTGAGCCACTGATAAAAATAGAAAATAAAACTCTTCAGAGAATTGAACATATGAAGTATCTTGGACATACAATCGATGAAAAACTAACCTGGACACCGCATATAAATGATATGAGGAAAAAAATAGCAGCTATCGTTGGTTTGCTCCATCGTTTCAGCTATTTCTCAATTAAAAATAAAATACAAATTAAAAATGCATACATAATTTCAAGAATTACATACGGGATAATAATTTGGAGCCAGACTACCAAAAATAACCTCATGAGCATGTCACGGCTACTAACTAAAGCATACAAAACCATATATAACTTGTAAAGGATGACCGCTACATCTGAAGTATATAAAATAGCACAAGAACTTAACGTAGACGGACTGATTCATATGGAAAAAGGAAAATTCATTTTTAAAAATTTACACATTGAACAAATGAAAACAACGAAACTAGATATAAATGGGAGAAAAAACGACTACAATATGAGAAACGCAAATGATATTTTAATAAAATTTGCTAGGACAGAGCGCCTGAGGATGGATCCGATTAACACCGCATCAAATTTTTACAATGAGCTACCTCAAACAATAAAAGAAGCGCGTAACATAATGTCATTTAAAATCATGCTACGTAAACATTTACTGAAAATTCAATTTGAATAATTAAGAACGCTGATATTTATTTTATTATTATTTTTTTATATATATTTTTTTTTATAATTTTTTTATTTATTTTTAGATTTATTTTAAGAACGCTGATATTTTTTTTCCTGCTACAAATGTGAAACAAAATTGGATATATTGAACTTTGAATAAAACTTTTGAGATACTGGTACTATCCCTTATACCGATATACATCGTCTGGGAAGTACTATTTAAATGAACAAGCTTTCAGGAAATAAATTGCACACGGACAGTGCAAGCAATGAGTAATGGAGTAAAAGTTTTTTGCAGGAAACGGAGGTGGTTTTAGTCGGTAGAAATCCGACATGCCGAGAAGCAGGAGCAACTCGGCATCTTTTGAAGATTTCCACCTCCCAACGACGAAAAAAAATGATTCCAACTTTTTTTAAATTTTTCAGTATATGGGAAGTTTTTGTAATCGCCTCGAAAATCGAAATTGAAATTTTCAACATATATTTACGTTCAGAGGTCTTTAGAGCATACTTGAAGTGTTTTTGGAAATAAATACTTTTGTACGTACGTTCGTGAGCAGTTTTTCTACGAGCATAACTCACGTAAAAAAACGTATCGACTTCAAAGCGCCAGGCAAAGCGTCTTTGCAATCTTAAGACCTGATTAGTATTTGGGAAACATCGGTCGGGGTTATTTGTTTTGACCCCTTCAACGTCATTTCTATCATGCACTATATCCCGCAAACCAGATGTAACATTTGCATTGTTTAGGTGTCAATCAACGCATTAACATTTTTGTGATTCAATTAAATTTTTACAAAAAATTTTTGGAGCCGCTTTTCAATTTGATAAAAAACTGCAAAAATTAGGGTTTTTTCGTAACAAACGCAACCATTTGCGCATCTCAATAATGAATATTTATAAAATTAATTTACCCTACAAAGTTTAAACAAAAAAAAAGTAAAAAAAAAATTTCATGATAAAAAAGTGAATTTAAAAATAAAAAAATCATTGAAAGTCCAATATGAAATGGGTTCATACGAATAATATTACCTGATGTCTTTTATTGTAAATATTGTATTGTATTTGCATAATTGCAGGCTTTCATAAATTTTCACAGTGCCGTTTTTTATTTGAATGAAAAACTGCTTGAAATTTGGAAAAAAATCTATTTTTTTCAATCAAATTTGCATATTTGGTAATCAACGCTTTGAATGGTACCATGTTTCTTAGTCAATACTTTGCAAGTGCATATGCTTTAAAAGGCTTTCGCCAAATAAAAAATTGTAGTTTTTAGTAGCTTTTTTCTTGAGTGTACGTAAAATTTCAATTATTCCCTTTCTCATCATTTGCAAAACTTTTTATTTTTTACATACAATTAAACCGAATATTGACTGCATATTCAATGTCTTCCAAGGCCAACTGCAAAATAAGAAATAATTATTAGTCTCATTGATTTAAAATACAAATTCGGTGATTATGCCGATGCGATGGCAATTATGAACGCAACTATTCAAATTGGCCACTTTGCGGCGTAATAACAAAAACTGCATTCTTTTTCTAACGCCCTTTTGTCTTTCAAGCATCCATATGAAAATATCAAATAACGTAGAAAAGGCTTTGTAGCCCGATTGATCCTCGTGAATATCCAATCAACTCACCCCCTCCAAATCGTTATCAATCGTCGCTCCTAAACATGATAGATTAATATTTTCTTATTTCGATCACTGATATGAATGCCTCTCATTATTAGTATTTAAAGTAGCGCTATTTTCATTATTATTTTTGTGTTTATGTAAATATTACTGGGAAGTTGACCGTGTGGACTTCAAGGGTCGCATCTCACGGCTTGTTTTATTATCGATCGGGCTCTTCATGGCCCCATGCAGACTTCAAATGGTCTATTTTAACGACGAAATGACAATTCATATCTGTCAATATGTCAAGAAAGTCATTGCTGGTAACGTCGAAGCCCAGCCTGCCTAGAACTGGCGGCGCTCTAATATTTACATTCAAAAAGCTTCATTTGAAAGCTGTACCCGCTTCAAAATGGCGTACTTGCAGAAATTAGAAAAGCCTGAAACAATGAAAATTCTCAACCGAAGAAAACCACCAGAAAAGCTACTTTTCAAAGGTGAACCGTGAAACTAAAAATACGAAATAGATCGCTCCGCCGAAGCGTACCTGAGAGCGGAACACCGACGAGGCTAACTCAATTTATTTTCAGACTCGCCGAACATTCTCATCTCATATTCAACGTCTCAAAATAAATTCAATATTGGCGATAAACATTTCTTCTGCGGAACACATTTCTCGCATTACTGGGACATTCGAGTGCAGTCTGCGGGTGACAATATGGTAGCGTTTAGCAAACGAGGCGCGTTGGTCCGGAATTAGTGGTTCGAAAATATCAAACGCCTTGAATCAAGGCTACGAAATCGAAAAAGTTAGCTAGTGCATCGAAGAAATAAAGTGTTTGCCGGGATAGTGGAGATTGTATGCAATCTTAACGGAGAAGTTTTCAAAATGGAAAAGGCGCAAGATGGCGAAAGCAAAGCAGGCATGGCGGCCTCTGACCCTCCAGTTTTAGTACGACGGAAACGCAAAGCTGCTCGTCAACAGCGGGAGAAAACTCCAGAGGTGGCAAAAACCGAGCGACGACCCTCCGACGAAGGAAGTGTGGGCAACATGGATGGGTCCTCGGAAGTAATAACGGCTGAACTGCAACTGCGTATGCCTCCTCCGGCTACAGCTTCCATTGGCTCCCACAAGAGTAAAATTCTAAGCCGAAGAAACAAAAGCGTACATAGCGCAGCCGCGCGAAGCTCTTCGACACCGCGACAAGAGAACAACGTGGAACCTCCGGAAACATATGACTTTCTACGTGTCGCTCGACGAAGTCTCTCTTCGCCGCGCCATAAAGAAGAGTCTAGTGAAAGCGGTCGCTCGTCTCCCTACCCACCCCAACCAGCTCCTCCACAGAGGACAATACCACCTCGTTCTGAAGGACCCAGCCCTCATATGGCATCAGCTGATCTCTCTTCGGATTCTCAAACCAACAGCATTGCATCGGCCCGGCTTGAGAATAATTTGAAGAAATTCGAAGAGGAGAGACGGAAATTCGAGTTGGAAAGAAAACGTTTTGAGAGAGAAAAGAGGGAGCTGACAAAAATGCGCTTCAAGCTCACTGAACCTTCCGATCGTAGCCACTTAGCAGAAATCTATCGCAGACTTAGTGATCGCGATCGTAAATCCAGCGGCCTAGGTGATAAGCAAATGCTTCTGGAGAGATTCTTGGAGGCGCAGCACCAAGCAGCCCTCGATGCCAAACATAGCGCCAGAAGAGGCTCTCTTGGAGATGAAACCGAGGAAACTGATCGAGAACCGCCTCCTTTGATTGAGTGTCCCGATTATGAATCTTCAACAGCGACAATGTCTGAGTCGGAAATAAGCACCATCGACGCTGACGAAACGGATGCAGACGATGAAGGAAACAACCGACCATTAAAGGTGCGAGAAAAACGGTCGAATTTCAGTCACAGCTCTACTCCAACATCACTACGGAATCGTCGACACAAAAAGAACTCTTTAGTTGAACCGATGCCCACCCAGACCACGATAGAGGAAGCGAAACCAAAGCCACTGCCCAAAACTGGCATCGTATCTCGATTCCTTTCAATATTCAGCTTCAAGAAGAAACTCAAAAAAGTAGATAAGCCTGAAGAGCCTCTCAATCTCAAGGTACAGCCTCCTGGAAAATCATCAACACCAGGCATTGTCAGATTGATACTCCACCTCATATTCTTCGAGTCACGGGAGACATGGAGAAGCTTGAAGAAGAAGTATCCTGAAGAGCTTCGCCAGATGCGTCTGCAGCGGAACAAATGCATCTCAGATTTAATTATCATAATCATACTTTGTGGCTTCGGAGGAATGTTGTTCCGCTTTGTTGAAGGCAAACTGGAGAACACCTACAAGTGCGGAGTGGGAAGAGTTAAACGAGACTTCATAGACCACCTCTGGATGTCGAGTCACAATTTGAGGTTGGACCTGGCATCGTTGCGAGTTGCTTTTCGTATTTAATGGGAAATGTGTTTCAGGGAGGAGGATTGGAAGTCCCAGGCGCGAATGAAGCTGCGCAAGTTCGAGGAGGAACTGCATGCTGCCCACGAATCAGGAATGACGTCCTACAGTGGGATGAGATCGTGGAATTTTCTCAACAGCTTAATATATTGCTGGACCGTGGTGACAACAATTGGTAAATACGAATAGTGTCTCCTGTTGTCGTTGATGATCCCCAAGTCAATAGGTTGGCAAAATTAATATGAAAGGCTCAGACTCTGATTTGAACCTCTTCAGTAGGGACGCGTATGTACTAGCAAATACTTCATTATTTCAGCAAAGATTTTACACTCTGATGACGAAATAGACTACATCTGCGAAAATTTATTATTGTTAGCTTCAGTATACAAATTACAGTGTCTTTATTTTTCATTACCAGGACTTGCAAAGCCGGCTTAGAGGCTCTAAGCTTTAGAAGGATGGTGCGTTGCCTTCTTCATTAATAAAAGTATTGATTTGTATATAAAACTAGCTTTTTTATATGGAATTTAGCTTGCGTTGGTCTGCGTCTGATACTTTCCAATGAGCCTCATACTATTATCAGTAATGATGCACCAATGCAATGGTCCTCAACTTTCTGATGACACTGCCTCCATCTATTCCGATCCAATGATCAGGCACTCTAGTTTTTCGTCCATTGAGTTTTCAAATGAGTCAACATTTTTCAACTGATCATTGCTCATTGTCATATTCTCTGGGATTGGCGTCTTTTTTCTAATGTCCCATAATTTGCTTTACTTTTCATTGACCCTCCATCTGACCTCCTTCATCACTGACTTAAGGTCCATGAAGACTTCTTTGACTTTACACACTTTCAAAAATTCTGTTTTTATTATTTGCTGCAAAATTAATCCAAAAATTGGTATATTTAATAATTACTCTATTCTTGCTATGTTTTTGATGGTACTACATCATGCGATGTGTTTACCTCCGATTTACTTCCCAAGCAGTATTGCCGTTAGTTTATAGGGGCGCCGCTATGCCACCTTGAACGATGAATCAAATAGTTGAGAAAAAATAATGCTTAAATAAAAAAGGTCTCGAAAAAAATGGCATATGCCATTGCAATTATTGTCTTCTTAATTTCTGCAATAAATATATTTCAACGCTGCATGAGACCGATCAAGAGAAAAGATAATGGGACATTTTAGGTCCTGAAAAATTTCAAGATGACTGCTGCAAATTATCGTTAGGAAAATAATGCAAACAATTACAATGTGCTATATATTCTTTCTTTCTTTTCCTTCAACCTTTCTGAAAGTCTACGTGGAAGTTCAAATTTAATATCTGGAATGCAAAACAATGATTGAGGAAGATGCGGGTATACTCTGGAATCTATTATATCAGCACTGTACCGCCCGAAAAAATCTGGTCCACTTGGGCCAACGAGATGTTCACCTCATTGTCCTCACGAAAGTTCAATCTTAACGACGAAGCAATAAACTTTTTTTCGTGCGACCTCTCCAAGACTAGAGGTACAGTGACTGCTAGCAGGACAGCTCAATGTGGCGCGTTATGTCGTAGGTCGTTTCTCTAGTCTTAACCCCGAATCTGTATGCGAAATACTAACAATATAAAACAAATTACTATAAACTGATCCAAACTAATATTTGAAGTTATACTTCTTAATCTACTTTGACTTTATCTCGCCTGCATATCAATTTAAAACGGTGATAAACGCCTACCCGAGAGTACAAAAATGAATATTTTAATGCAAACCAAACGATAGATATTTTTAAAAAATTGTTGCGCAAGCAAACATTACTTGGGCTGCAGAATCGCTATTGCAACACAACGGATGTCAAAGGAGCTTACCAGGCATGGCTGAATTTATCTTGGCTAACTCTATCACCACATGCGCTTGAAGTATTGCATGTTTGGAGATCGTGGAATTTTCTCAACAGCTTAATATATTGCTGGACCGTGGTGACAACAATTGGTAAATACGAATAGTGTCTCCTGTTGTCGTTGATGATCCCCAAGTCAATAGGTTGGCAAAATTAATATGAAAGGCTCAGACTCTGATTTGAACCTCTTCAGTAGGGACGCGTATGTACTAGCAAATACTTCATTATTTCAGCAAAGATTTTACACTCTGATGACGAAATAGACTACATCTGCGAAAATTTATTATTGTTAGCTTCAGTATACAAATTACAGTGTCTTTATTTTTCATTACCAGGACTTGCAAAGCCGGCTTAGAGGCTCTAAGCTTTAGAAGGATGGTGCGTTGCCTTCTTCATTAATAAAAGTATTGATTTGTATATAAAACTAGCTTTTTTATATGGAATTTAGCTTGCGTTGGTCTGCGTCTGATACTTTCCAATGAGCCTCATACTATTATCAGTAATGATGCACCAATGCAATGGTCCTCAACTTTCTGATGACACTGCCTCCATCTATTCCGATCCAATGATCAGGCACTCTAGTTTTTCGTCCATTGAGTTTTCAAATGAGTCAACATTTTTCAACTGATCATTGCTCATTGTCATATTCTCTGGGATTGGCGTCTTTTTTCTAATGTCCCATAATTTGCTTTACTTTTCATTGACCCTCCATCTGACCTCCTTCATCACTGACTTAAGGTCCATGAAGACTTCTTTGACTTTACACACTTTCAAAAATTCTGTTTTTATTATTTGCTGCAAAATTAATCCAAAAATTGGTATATTTAATAATTACTCTATTCTTGCTATGTTTTTGATGGTACTACATCATGCGATGTGTTTACCTCCGATTTACTTCCCAAGCAGTATTGCCGTTAGTTTATAGGGGCGCCGCTATGCCACCTTGAACGATGAATCAAATAGTTGAGAAAAAATAATGCTTAAATAAAAAAGGTCTCGAAAAAAATGGCATATGCCATTGCAATTATTGTCTTCTTAATTTCTGCAATAAATATATTTCAACGCTGCATGAGACCGATCAAGAGAAAAGATAATGGGACATTTTAGGTCCTGAAAAATTTCAAGATGACTGCTGCAAATTATCGTTAGGAAAATAATGCAAACAATTACAATGTGCTATATATTCTTTCTTTCTTTTCCTTCAACCTTTCTGAAAGTCTACGTGGAAGTTCAAATTTAATATCTGGAATGCAAAACAATGATTGAGGAAGATGCGGGTATACTCTGGAATCTATTATATCAGCACTGTACCGCCCGAAAAAATCTGGTCCACTTGGGCCAACGAGATGTTCACCTCATTGTCCTCACGAAAGTTCAATCTTAACGACGAAGCAATAAACTTTTTTTCGTGCGACCTCTCCAAGACTAGAGGTACAGTGACTGCTAGCAGGACAGCTCAATGTGGCGCGTTATGTCGTAGGTCGTTTCTCTAGTCTTAACCCCGAATCTGTATGCGAAATACTAACAATATAAAACAAATTACTATAAACTGATCCAAACTAATATTTGAAGTTATACTTCTTAATCTACTTTGACTTTATCTCGCCTGCATATCAATTTAAAACGGTGATAAACGCCTACCCGAGAGTACAAAAATGAATATTTTAATGCAAACCAAACGATAGATATTTTTAAAAAATTGTTGCGCAAGCAAACATTACTTGGGCTGCAGAATCGCTATTGCAACACAACGGATGTCAAAGGAGCTTACCAGGCATGGCTGAATTTATCTTGGCTAACTCTATCACCACATGCGCTTGAAGTATTGCATGTTTGGCGCATCTAATCTATCTCATCATTACTTATCTCTGTCGAGGGTGCATTTACATCTTAAAAATTAAATCTGGGAGAGTTTTCTCAAGCAAACTCGGAAATCAATGTTACATATCATGATTTGTTTTTTTTTATATCTTGAAATATGCTACAAAAAATACTAGACGAGAGCATACGCCCTATTGACAAAGCAACTCAAAATGACGAAGCTTTTTTATGATATTAATATTATTATTTATCGTCCCTGGAAATCGAAAATGAAATCGTATATTTAAAGTGTTTTTTGGCAAGAAGACAATATGTTTGTGTGTGTTTGTACGTACTTACGTAAGTACGTTCGTGGATAATTTTTTCTACGAGCATATCTCACGTAAACAAAGTCGTATCGACTCGGCAAATATTCTTCAATTTTACATTTGGGTTCTGTTCAAAAACCAACTCGTCTATTATTTTCTTTTCAATTTAGTAACAATTATCACTTTTTCCTCCATAAGAACTCTCAACATTTACGCTGACAGTCAAGCTGCTATCCAATCATTATCCAACGTGTATACCTCATCCAAAATTGTAATGGAATGTCGCACACAACTGAAGTGACCCTTTGCTGGGTACCGAAGCATAGTGATAAAACTGGAAATTGCAAAGCAGATGCCCTAGCGAGAGCTAGCACTAAGCTCCAGGAGTATACACTAACACTCCAAGTTGGCCAACCTCTAGCCTCCATTTAGCTAGGATTCAAACAGCATTTCACACAGGCTGCAAACATGGCCTGGCTGCTGGAAGAAACCTGCAGGACAACCAGGCAAACTTGACAGCCACTAAGCTCAAAGCGCACCAAGCAGCTCCTCAGCACGAGCCGTGAAACATTTAGTTTTATCGTATCCGTACTGACTGTCTCATTGGCAGACTTGCAGAACGACTGGGTGCCCCTTTCCACTATTTCTGCCACAGCTGCAGATCGAAAGATGTGGAGGAAATGATTCAACATTTTCTGTGCGAATGACCAGCACTATCCAGGAAACGCATACAAACTTTAAGCCTTTCCTTGACAGCCTCATGGAAGTAGCCAGTTTAAATATTAGCTGCATAGCCGGCTTCATATGAGAATCTAAATGGTTCTCGTCATCTCACAGGTTTTAGTGATGCACCCTATCTATTTGTGGTATCACAATGGACCTATCTTGGCCTAAGTGAGCCGCCTTTTGACAAAGGGGGCTTTCACTTATTCCACTGAACTTGATGACCCATTAAATATTACCGTTGCACTCAATTGAATAATATCATTGCTCAAACACACACACAAACCATACCGCGAGCCAAACATTCTCCAAGATGGCGGTAGTACCACGCTCCATCATAATTCGTTAATTCAAACGCACACATGTGAATTCGGACTTTTTACACATGTTCGCGGTGACAACCGTTTTGGAACACCTTCTGGTTCAAGGGATGAATAGCAACCCAACCTCTTCCCAATATTTTTCCTTGTCCAAAAAAAACTGACATCTTCAGTCGCGGTCACTCAATACCAATTGAATATCGTGATAGTTGATCTAGTGCGAGAGATTAAATCGAGCAAGCTTTTTACCCAACCATAGGTTTTCAGTCATTGGTGCGTCATTATAAAGAAAATCATGCAAACAGTATGAAAAACAGGGCTGCCCACCAAAAATCTGCCACAACCTTAAGGATGTCGAATGCCAACATTTGCTAAATTTGTAAAATTTGGGGTAAAATTTACCCCATCTGTTTATTTTTCCAAAATGATTGTATATAAGAGCTTGCATTTTCATGATCTCGAAAAACCAAAGGAAGAAAGAAAAATGTTTTGTATCTAGATGCAAAAACAAAGAGGGCAAAATTTTCCATTTGCCCCCTTCTATGCAGTGCGTGCGTCACTGATAACTTTACCGTGTGTCACAGATTTCAGTTTCTTAGATTCGTTCCAAACAATTTTGTATTCAATTGACACTTTGCATATTGTTGACCATTTATCATTGTGTATATATTTTATTCTTTTCTTATATATTACATTTCTTACGTATTTTACAATTTTCTGACACTTTGGATTGTATGCAATGCATTGCATTTGTTAAAAATTTTATCCATTTTTTTATATTTTTTATACAGTTTATCCATTTTTTTCATTTCATACATTTTACTTTTTTCCATTCTTTCCTTTTTTACATATTATACATATTTTTTATTCAACTTTTATACATTTTTATACACTTTGCATATTCTAAATATTTCACCTTTTTTACATATTATAAATATCTTACCCTTTTTTACATACTTTACATACTTAAAATTCTTTTCAGATATATTATACACACATCCAATTTATTATATACTTGATGTTGTATATATTTAACACGCAATACAAACTACATATGACTTTCTGGCACTTTGAATACTGTTAACTTCTTTACATTGTTTACTTATTAAACTAGTATCTCATTTGTTACTTTTTTTGCGCATGTTAAGAAATTAGAGCATGTCAAAGGCGCAAAGAAATAGGCACTTTCAAAAACAATTAATTTGAATTCCTGTATAATATTTTTTATTTTATTGAATATACCGAGTTTAAACATTATGTTTGAAGTAGCTTTCACGAAAACACTATTACAGGACCAAATCAGCTCAATTGTTGATCGCTCTCTTAACTTGCCGTGACCTCAACTATTTCTTAGTGGCTTATCTAAAATCTATGAAACAAAAAAAAAATGTAGTACAGTAGTTTATCGAAAGTTTAATCGAGCCAAACTTTTTCTATAAAAATGAGCTTTTCCCTTCTTAAAATTGATAAACAGGCTTTCAGGTGCCACCATTTCGCTCAATTTGAAGTAAAACAGAAAAACTTCAATAAAGCTCTAGATGAACTAATAATTTATTATTGTTAACTTCCCAATTTATGGGAAGTTTTTGTGATTGCTCTGAAAATTTCAACTGAATTTTTCAATATATACATATTTACGATTTGAGGTCTTTAAAGTATAGTTAAAGTGTTTTTACAAAAAAATCTTCATGTGTGTGTGTATGCACGAACGTACGTTCGTGGATGGTTTTTTTCTACGAGTACAACTCACGAAAATAAAGTTGCATTGACTTGAAGTGCCAACCGAAAGGTGTTTGCAAGCTTTAGAGCTGATTAGCTTTTGGGAAACTTCGATCGGTTTGTTTTTGTTTTGACCCCCTTCTCGTGAACCAAAAATTAGATTTGCATCATTAGGATGTTAATCGAAGCGTATTGGCGTTTGTTTGATTATTTCGAATTTTCAACATTTTTGGAGTAAGTCAGAGTTTTAAAAAATATACAAAAAAAAATGATTTCTTCATTCAAAAATATTTTTTTTAAATTTTTTTGGTCAACAAGCAGTCAATGCTCATAAAATTAAGGTACTCTAAACAATTCTTATTATAAAAAAACACCGGAACAACTTTTTTCATGGCTACAAGAAAAAATTAAAATTAAAATAAAAACCGTTAGTAGCCACCGTGAATAAGGGGTTGATAAGAAAAATATTACTAGCTAGCGTATTAATATTTGAATGATTTGGGCGGATTTTAAATAATTCTGTACAGCTGTTTTTTTTATTCTAATGAAAAAACTGCTAAAATTGAAAAAAAAATTATTAAAATTTCAATTTGTGGCAATCTACATTTTGAAAGGTCAGTTGTTTCTGGTTTTCTGCTAAAAAATAATAGTTTTCCGGATTTCAAAACATGTTCATACAATAACAATAAACCATTAATATTTACTAGCAGAATCCAGCACTCGAAATTCGAGTGCAATGATGATTTTATTATAACTGACTCTAGAAATTCGATCGAATAATCATCAATCTCAGTTAGAACCCTTATTTTCACTCTTTCACAAATTTAAGTTAATTCAAAAACCTTTTCCCAAAATTTCCTTAAAAACGTGTATTTAATTTATTAAAGCAGATTTACACTTCTTCTGGCAATCCCAGACTTCTTCAGTGTATAACTAATTCCGTAAGTTCTGTGTTTCTATTTAAATCCCTAACGTTTTACATTTTCATCGCAAAATTGAATCAGCTTAATGGCTCCCTTCCCTAAGTTAATATTCATTATAATCCCTACAGGTACTCTACTCTATCTACTCTATCTCTATAGTTTCCCTTATGTAACCTGGTATATCCCACTTTTTTCTCCTCCTTCCAGTTTGTGTTTTTCCGTCGATATGCAATTTTTTAGTTGAATACCGCTCTTTGGTACCACTTCGATGTTGTATTTTTTAACATGCGTTTCAAGTCCCTGTGCATATCCGAGAATGTTATGAAGAAGTCTGGGTGTGCCAGACGAAATGGTTTTTAAATTTTACTTAAATCATCAATCAATATAATAAAACGGCAAGCTAAATTTGTTTTTCTATTGTGATTAAATAATATTTATGAATTTTAATAATGTTTAAAAATCATTATTCAATTATTGGCGCTTCAATGCGTCTCGAACGTATAACAATGCTAAGCGTTTTGCGCATATCATCAGTCGATTTTCACATTCTTGAGATCTACCAAACCGGTTGTTGTAAATAATGTTATCTTGAAAGTTGTCTTCAACTGAAAATGCTTTTTTGTGGAATGTTAGATGACCTTCAGCAAAACAAACTAAAAAAATATGACCAAATATTGATGAAATGTACGTATACATTTACATAATGGACGGCGACGCTATACACACGAATGATCCTCAGAGAGAAAGCTATCACACAACACCGAACCAGTGAACGCACAATCCACATGAACGGTATAAAGTGTGAATGAAAATATTCCTAAATATGGTGAAATTTGACGATTAGCTTCCGAAAAAGAAACTAAAACACTTGCAACTGTCCTGGTTATGAACCTGGGACTCCCGCGTGCAAGGGCAAATTGCCACCGCATGCACTACACAGCCCATTGAAGTTCAAGGCTAGTATACCATTGGTATTTATCGCTGTGTGAACGTTCTACGATGTATTGGTTACAAAATCTATCTTCTATTTTTTTTCTATATTTTCCAAAAAGATTTTCACAAAAAATACAATTCTGCACATCTTTAGAATATTCTCTTTCCATTGATGTATTTTTTACAAAAATCGGTCCAGAAACAACGGCTAAAATGGTACCACAAAATTCATGTTAGCCGTTCAATTATATAGATAATGAAAAACGGTTGGTAAGAATAATATTACCTAATTTCTTTACTCTTCTGTCGTAGTTGTGGTTTCAATCAATACGTATGTATGTTCAAGTTTCCAATAAATTCAGTGGCGAATTTTTTATAAATTAATCAAACAAAGGGACAAATTACATTTTAAAAAAAAAATTGATGAAAGTTCTCATCAAAGAAAACATTATTGCTTTTCTCAAACTCAAAAAATATTCACATAGAAACAACAAGCAATAAATATGTATAACGAGTAAAGGAGCATCCATTAAATATGTAAAGATCATTTTTCAAATTTTTGAGTTCATTTATTTATTTATATTCATAAAATTTTCATTTATATTCATAAAATTTCAGTTATTTCTTTCTCTATCCTACGAAAGATTTTATATGTTTTACAGATAATCAGGCATCAAATTTACTGATACAATGATACTCCATACTTTTCAAAATCAGATGTTGTAGATGCTTGTAAGATTTAAATTATTTTCTCCCCCCGTCTTTTGTAATATTTTATATTTTTTACATTTAATTGAACAGCGATTATTTCCCGCATATTAAATGACTTTTTTCAAGTTGAACTGCCAAATTTGAAACGATTCTAAATCTTTTTAATGCGAAAGGGTGAAGTTATATAGCTTAAGTGTTTATGCAGCATCAATGGAAATTCCGGTCAAAATGGCTGCCACGCAGGAAAATCTCATTCATTCAGCGTTAAAAAAAACTGCATTCAGTAGCCCTGAAACCCAAATTTCACTAACGCCTTTTTGTCATGCAAGCATCGATATGAAAATAATAAGTTAGGTAGAAAAAGCTTTGAAACCTCCCCCCCCCCCCTCCGACTGACCCGCATAAAGATCCAATCCAATTTATTTTTCATTACGTATAAGCCCTTCAGAAGTACCGATCAATGTCAATGCTGATAAATTGGTCTGTAAGAAATATTTTTATTTGAAATTTTCGTTAAAGTTGATTAAGATATAGTGTAAGAACAAAGCGCTATATATAGTATATGAAAAAATATGCAAAAAAACTTCTTTTAAGTTATTCTTCAAGCATCTGGCTTACATAACCCCTTAATAATGGACAATACATGAAGTGACACAAGGATGTCTCAACTAAAAATTATTATGGAAGAGTATTTGAAAATATTACAAAATCAAAAGAAAGAGAGTATTCGTTCATTCAAAAAATTAGAAATAGATGTAAATCCCCGGATTGTAACTCAAAAGCCCCGTTCTGGTCGACGATCAAATCAGACACAGTGTAATTTCTCTAGTCAAGGAGGACCTGCAAATATCTGCCGGTAAATTAGTAATCACAGTGGAACCTTAATTAACCGGACTAATTGTTGCCGTTAGGCATTCGGATAATTGAAATTCCGGATAATTGAATGTATGAAGAAAAACGATTTCTGCACATATTAGTACAACAAAAACAAATTAAACTCATCGATAAAAATCAATGTTTATTAAGAAATTATTAAAAATTACATTGTCATACGTACATACGTATGTTTGTAATTTTCATGAAATAAAATACATACATGTTTAGTTTAATTTGGGTTAAAGTATTTGGTAATTGTCATTTGACGTAAGCCACTTTTTCTCCTCATTGCGGCTACATCACGAATTCTTTTTAGCTGTAGTAAGCTCACAGTATCAGACTCTGTTTGTTTTTCGAACCATTAGAGAGCTGTTTCCAGGGCCTGAAATGCTTCTTCTATATTTTCTTCTGTTTCATCTTCTTGCATTTCCTGCTGTTCGTTTACCTGCAATATATTTTCAACAATTTCGTCATCCGACATGATCTGAAAGCCTTGATCATTACTGTCGCAACTGAGCCACTCTTTCATATCATCAAGATCGCATTCCTGGCATATTTGTAAGTTTGATATTAGCTCATTCATATCCTCCAAAATAGAATCATTCGTATTGGTTATTGAACTTTCGTTCGCCAATTTTAGTACTCTGTTCCAAGTTTTGTAGACAGTCTTCCTTTCAATCAAATCCCACGCATCTACAACCATGTAACAACGCTCCTTTAAAGTCATTTGTTTGAAAAATGACAAAACGACTTCTACATTATCTTCATCAACAGATAACAATCTACGTAAAAGTTGTTTTCTGTAAAGTCGTTTTAATGTTTCAATGACACTTTGATCCATTGGTTGTAGCAAGGATGTCACATTGGGAGGCAAAAATTTTACCTTAAATTTTTCATTTTCTCTTTCTAACAGTTCAGCCGCATTATCCAGTAAAAGTAGGACTTTTCCTTGTTTGCCAGTTTCATTTTGATATTTTTTTACTTCAGGAATAGAAGTGTTGTCATAAGAGTCAATGAATATTTTGGAGTTCATCCATGCGCTTTTTTGGTTTTTATAAATTAAGGGTACCCTGATATTTTTGAAGCATCTGGGGTTTTTTAGATTTTCCGATGAGCAGCAAAAGTATTTTATGGGTCCCGGTAGCATTAGCGCAAATTAATATTGTTACTCGCTCTTTCCTAGTTTTATATCCTGGAGCTGAACTTGACAATGTTATGTACTATGTAGGTATTTGATGGCGGTTGGCATTCCGGATAATCGCGAATCCGTATAACTGAGGGCCAGATAAACGAGGTTCCACTGTATGGACATACATATATAATAAATTGGCATGCCCTCACACTAAAAGAAACGTTTGAAAAAAGACTAGGTATGAGAGGCATATAGCTGGCAGAAAACATATCGTTTCGTGTATTAACCGATTAAAACGTATGCGTCTTGTTAGAAAGCAAGTTACCAAATCTTTTGAAAGGATTTAATTTTCCCGTACTTAAGCAAAAGTAGAAAAGAAAGGAAAATAGTACTAAGGAAACAAGCAACATCTAATCAGCTTCATTCTACGCCAAAATCACCAGCTTAAAAGGCTATTCAGCATTTTTGGGATTTAATAAGAGAAAAATTCATTTGTGTACAATTAATAATAGAGAGAAAAAATAAACCTGACGAAAAGTAGATGAAAATAGGCGACAAAAAACGAAACGACTTGTCAAATCCATGCCAATCTGTATCTATATTACAGGAGGAGTCTTGAAATCCTTGCCATTCGGACTTCCTCGCTTAAGCAACTTATCCGGTTTCTTCCTTTTAGTGACTTCTTTCACGGCTGCAGTATGACTTCCCATGCTAATCATTTTGATCAAACATGAAAAGAATAATAGCGAAAACATGTTTTTTAGGTTCTAACAGCTGTTTTTCAATTTGATTCGCATATATATGTATTTACTAATTGTAAAGATCATTCAACGACATTTCATTATTTCTCTTCCAGGTTACGGTCACATAAGTCCAACAACTGTCGTCGGCAGAGCGGTGACAATAGTGTACGCAATCATTGGCATCCCCATGTTTTTGATCCTGCTCGCCGATTTCGGCAAACTTTTCACGCGCTGCATTAAGTTCGTGTGGGTCTTCGTCAGGAGGCTGTACTACACCGGAACGTTCCGGCAGATCCGAAAACACCAACATGTTCAGCAAATGGTCCACGGAATGAATATCGTGTACGAGATAGCGATGCGCAGACCAACTATTGCAGATGTGGTAGATGCACTAGACGCCGAGAAGGGAGATGGGGAGCCGCATAAAACTCCCGGAACACCCCCAGTGCAACTGGACCCGCATGGATCCATCGCTGAGACGCCCACCTCTCCAGCGCCCGAGACCTTTCTTATTGATGACGAATTCAATCTACCAATCTCAGTTGCGATCGTCATCCTCCTCTTGTACATATTCCTTGGAGCTGCGGTTTACTGTATATGGGAGGATTGGACCTACTTCGAATCTATATACTTTGTCTTTATTTCGATGTCCACCATTGGATTCGGAGACTTTGTGCCACAGCACCCCATTTTCATGATGTGCAGCATCGCCTACTTGATATTCGGGCTGGCCTTGACTTCTATGTGCATCAACGTAGTCCAATTGAAGCTTAGCAACAGTTTCAAGCAAGCCAGTGCAAAAATCGGTGCCACTATAGGGTTCGAAATGTCCGAAGAAGAGGCCATGAGCACTCAAAACATAACACCGCTAGAGATGCCCTCGATCCCGCCATCGCCCAAATTAGAACGACCTCCCACTGCCAACTCGAGTCCTGAGTACCGACTGCAGCACATTTCGACCGAATCGCCTCCTCCACTTCCTCGAAGGTCGCCAATCAATCGCGAAGATAGCGAAAAAAGCAGCGGAAAGGAGAAGGGCAAACGCAAGAAAAGCAAGAAGTAATCTGAGGATCAAAGGTGTTCGGTTAAGTTTAGACTTACTTTAGATATTTACTGTTCGCTTCCGAATGGAGAACAAACGTAAAGACGATCTGTTAAGAAATTGTTATGATAATTCATAGGTGTGAAAGAAAGTGTTTTAACGGAGATTGGTTTAGCATCATATTCACTTCCATCCAGCGTGAATTCGTCCTTAAAACTCATTATTTAGACGTAAGAAACATTTTTATTTATAGGTAGCGTGCTTAACGATTCAGCGAAGTGTGTTGTGTACCTCTACTTTCAATAGCCTCATCAAAGTTCTGATCGTTTTTGTGTAATCACAAGCCAAACACAACTATCTTGAATTATGTTTTCATCGTTTTGTATTTATGTTTGTAGTATTGCTAGCCCAGGTTGATATATTTGGCTGTTAAAAAATTAGTACGTGAAACTGCTCACAATTGTTTCGAAACATGTTAATTGTTTAAAAAATGACGAAATATAATTTTTAATTTATATTTATTATGAAATATTTTTATACTTTAATAAGACTATTATATATGTATATCTCAGTTGTTGTTTTTTTCATAACAAAACACTTCGATTTTCTGGTGAAGTATTCATGCTAGCTTTCAAAACACTAAGGGTGGACATTATTGGAGTCATATTTGTCATTTTTTGCTGAGCTGTTCGTCTACATCGTCTTGTACCTACTTCTGCCTACCTGATCCTCGTAATTAAATGATTACACGGGCAGGAAATTTTTTGCATCATTTGTTCCTGTAGTGTTCTGTGAAATCTTTAAATACAGATAATTTATGTGGCCACAAGCGAGTAGTTCGCTAAATTTTCGCTGATTTTGAGCTATGAAAGAACCTGCCTTGGAAAATGCGATTTCTGAGAGAATATGCAAAAATCTAAAATTTGCCTATAATTATATAGTTGCAAAATTAGATTCAAACCCGTCTACTAAAAAGCTGTTAAATGTAAATCTATGTGTATATGTATGTACCCATATTACTTTTGGTCGCAGAATTTATCTGTGATGTGCAGATCAAATGCTAGCAGCTCGATTTATTAAAGTCATTTATTGAGACCTCAATTTCGGTTTTCGGAGCAATTAAAATAACTTCCCGAGGCAATGATGCCGCGAACCTGAGTTAATATTCGCGCAAACCTGAGCTTATGTTCTAGCGAACTTGGGTTGATGTTCGCGCCAGCCTGGGCAATGTTCGCGCGAACATAAGTAATGTTCTTGCGAACCTGAGTTAATGTTCGGGCGAACCTAAATAAATGTTCGCGCGGACCTGGGCAATGTTCGCGCGAACCTAAGTAATGTTCCCGCGAACCTGAGTGAATGTTCGCGCGAACCTAAGTAATGTTCGTTGGAACCTGAGTTCATGTTCGCGCAAACCTGAGTTAATGTTCGCGCGAACCTGAGTTTATGTTCTCGCTAACTTGGGTTGATGTTCGCGCGAGCCTGGGCAATGTTCGCGCGAACATAAGTAATGTTCGTGCCAACCTGAGTTAATGTTCGGGCGAACCTGAGCAATGTTCGTGCGAACTTAAATAATGTTCGCGCAAACCTGAGTGAATGTTCTCACGAACTTGAGCTAAAGTTCGCGCGAACCTGAGTTAATGTTCGCGCGAACCTGGGCAATGTTCGCGCAAACCTGAGGTATTGTTCGCGCGAACCTAAGTAATGTTCGCGCGAACCTGAGATAATGTTCGTGCAAACCTGAGTTGATGTTCCCGCGAACCTAAGTTAATGTTCGCGCAAACCTGAGTTAATGTTCTCGCGAACCTAAGTAATGTTCGTGCGAACCTAAGCAAATGTTCGCGCGAACTTGAGCTTATGTTCTCGCGAACTTGAGTTGATGTTCGCGCGAGCCTGGGCAATGTTCGCGCGAACCTAAGTACTGTTCGTGCGAACCTGAGTTAATGTTCGCGCGAACCTAAGTTAATGTTCGCGCGAATCTGGGCAATGTTCGCGCAAACCTGAGGAATGTTCGCGAACCTAAATAATGTTCGCTCGAACCTGAATGAATGTTCGCACGAACCTGAGCAACGCTCGCGCGAACCTGAATAATGTTCCCGTGAACCTGAGTTAATGTTCGCGCGAACCTGAGTTAATGTTCGTGCGAACCAGAGTTAATGTTCGCGCGAACCTAAATAATGTTCGCTCGAACCAGAGTGAATGTTCGCGCGAACCTGAGCAATGTTCGCGCAAACCTAAGTAATGTTCGTGCGAACCTGAATTGAGTTCGCGCGAACCTGAGTGATTGTTCGCGCGAACCTAAGTAATGTTCGCGCGAACCTGAGATAATGTTCGTGCAAACCTGAGTTGATGTTCGCGCGAACCTAAGTTAATATTCGCGCAAACCTGAGTTAATGTTCTCGCGAAGCTAAGTACTGTTCGTGCGAACCTGAGTTAATGTTCGCGCGAACCTAGGTAATGTTCGCGCGAACCTGAGCAATTTTCACGCGAACCTGAGTTGATGTTCACGCGAACCTGAATTGATGTTCGCGCGAACCCGAGTTAATGTTCTCGCGAACCTAAGTAATGTTCATGCGAACCTGAGTTAATGTTCCGCGAACCTAAGTTAATGTTCGCGCAAACCTAAGTAATGTTCGTGCGAACCTGAATTGAGTTCGCGCGAACCTGAGTGATTGTTCGCGCGAACCTAAGTAATGTTCGCGCGAACCTGAGATAATGTTCGTGCGAACCTAAGTTAATGTTCGCGCGAACCTAAGTTAATGTTCTCGCGAACCTAAGTAATGTTCGTGCGAACCTAAGCAAATGTTCGTGCGAACCTAAGCAAATGTTCGCGCGAACCTGAGCTTATGTTCTCGCGAACTTGAGTTGATGTTCGCGCGAGCCTGGGCAATGTTCGCGCGAACCTAAGTACTGTTCGTGCGAACCTGAGTTAATGTTCGCGTGAACCTAAGTTAATGTTCACGCTAACCTGAGTTAATGTTCTCGCGAACCTAGGTAATGTTCGCGCGAACCTGAATTTATGTTCGCGCGAACCTGAATGATGTTCGCACGAACCTGAGGAATGTTCGCACGAACCTGAGGAATGTTCGTGCGAACCTGAGGAAAGTTCGCGCGAACCTGAGCAATGTTCGCGCAAACCTGAGAAATGTTCGAGCGAACCTGAGTTAATGTTCGCGCGAATCTGGGCAATGTTCGCGCAAACCTAAATAATGTTCGCGCGAACCTGAGATAATGCTCGCGCGAACCTAGGTAATGTTCGCGCGAACCTGAGCAATTTTCACGCGAACCTGAGTTGATGTTCACGCGAACCTGAGTTGATGTTCGCGCGAACCCGAGCTATTGTTCTCGCGAACCTAAGTAATGTTCGTGCGAACCTGAGTTAATGTTCGCGCGAACCTAAGTTAATGTTCTCGCGAACCTAAGTAATGTTCGTGCGAACCTGAATTGAGTTCGCGCGAACCTGAGTGATTGTTCGCGCGAACCTAAGTAATGTTCGCGCGAAACTGAGATAATGTTCGTGCAAACCTGAGTTGATGTTCGCGCGAACCTAAGTTAATGTTCGCGCAAACCTGAGTTAATGTTCTCGCGAACCTAAGTAATGTTCGTGCGAACCTAAGCAAATGTTCGCGCGAACCTGAGCTTATGTTCTCGCGAACTTGAGTTGATGTTCGCGCGAGCCTGGGCAATGTTCGCGCGAACCTAAGTACTGTTCGTGCGAACCTGAGTTAATGTTCGCGCGAACCTAAGTTAATGTTCACGCTAACCTGAGTTAATATTCTCGTGAACCTGAGTTGATGTTCGCGCGAACCTGAATTAATGTTCGCGCGAACCTGAATGATGTTCGCACGAACCTGAGGAATGTTCGTGCGAACCTGAGGAAAGTTCGCGCGAACCTGAGCAATGTTCGCGCAAACCTGAGGAATGTTCGAGCGAACCTGAGTTAATGTTCGCGCGAATCTGAGCAATGTTCGCGCAAACCTGAGGTAATGTTTGCGCGGACATTACTTAGGTTCCTGAGTTAATGTTCGCAAGGACCTGTTCGCGAACCTAAATTATGTTCGCTCGAACCTGAGTGAATGTTCGCACGAACCTGAGCAACGTTCGCGCGAACCTAAATAATGTTCCCGTGAACCTGAGTTAATGTTCGCGCGAACCTGAGTTAATGTATGTGCGAACCAGAGTTAATGTTCGCGCGAACCTAAATAATGTTCGCTCGAACCAGAGTGAATGTTCGCGCGAACCTGAGCAATTTTCACGCGAACCTGAGTTGATGTTCACGCGAACCTGGGCAATGTTCGCGCGAACCTAAATAATGTTCTCGCGAACCTGAGGTAATGTTCGCGCGAACCTAAGTTGATGTTCGCGCGAGCCTGGGCAATATTCGCGTGAACCTGAGATAATGCTCGCGCGAACCTAGGTAATGTTCGCGCGAACCTGAGCAATTTTCACGCGAACCTGAGTTGATGTTCACGCGAACCTGAGTTGATGTTCGCGCGAACCCGAGTTAATGTTCTCGCGAACCTAAGTAATGTTCGTGCGAACCTAAGTAAATGTTGGCGCGAATCTGAGCTTATGTTCGAGCGAGCCTTGGCAATGTTCGCGCGAACCTAAGTAATGTTCCCGCGAACCTGAGTGAATGTTCGCGCGAGCCTGGGCAATGTTTACGCGAACCTAAGTACTGTTCGTGCGAACCTGAGTTAATGTTCGCGCGAACCTCAGTTGATGTTCGCTCAAACCTGAGTTAATGTACGCGCGAACCTAAGTTATTGTTCGCGCGAACCTGTGTTAATGTTCGCGCGAACCTAAATAATGTTCGCTCGAACCAGTGTGAATGTTCGCGCGAACCTGAGCAATGTTCGCGCGAACCTAAGTAAATGTTCGCGCGAACCTGAGCTAATATTCGAGCGAGCCTTGGAAATGTTCGCGCGAACCTAAGTAATGTTCCCGCGAACCTGAGTGAATGTTCGCGCGAACCTAAGTAATGTTCGTGCGAACCTGAGTTGATGTTCGCTCAAACCTGAGTTAGTGTACGCGCGAACCTAAGTTATTGTTCGTGAGAACCTGAGTTAATGTTCGCGCGAACCTGAGCAATGTTCGCGCGAACCTAAATAATGTTCCCGCGAACTTGAGTTAATGTTCGCGCAAACCTGAGTTAATGTTCGCGCGAACCTTAATAATGTTCGCACGACCATGCGTTGATTAGGATAATGATCGCGCAAACCTAAGTAATGTTCGTGCGAACTTGAGTTAATGTTCGCGCGAGCCTGGGCAATGCTCGCGCGAACCTAGGTAATGTTCCCACGAACCTGAGTTAATGTTCGGGTGAACCTGAGTTCATATTCGCGCGAACCTAAGTTAATGTTAGCGAAAACCTGAGTTAATGTTCGAGCGAACCTGGGCAATGTTCGCGCGAACCTGAGTTAATGTTCGCGCGCACCTAAATAATGTTCGCGTACACCTGCGTTATATCCTTATGAGTTTGCGGATCGACCACCGTGCGTGGCGAGCGTAACAACTTTAACGATGCATATCTTGTGTTTGGTTCGGAAGATATAACGCTTGACAGAATTGACCTTCAAATAGTCAAAACAAAGAACCCCCGACCGAAGTGTCCCAAAAACTAATCAACTCTTATGATTGCAAAACGCTTC
>OZ012662.1:47630547-47704780 GCA_963942545.1 Oxycera nigricornis
GCGTTATACGGCGTGTTTCATTACCAGATGGGAAAATATTTCTATGTGTAAACCCAAACTTTAAAATTTGAAATTTGTAAATGCTTGGTATTGTAAAAACAATGAAATCTGTATAGAGCTGTGAAGAAGGATATCGTATTGGTCTTTTTAGGCATATTTTTATTATTTTTTTATATAGTGATACGAGTGGATGTAAATAACTCGAAGTTATACCACCCCACCCTATGATACCATACCCAATAACCGATTGTATCAACGCTAAAAAAAATCATCCTCAAATAATGTACAGATAGCATAGACCGTAGCTCCACAAATTTGTAAACAAGCCGCGAGGTGCGACCCTTGAAGTCCACACGGTCAACTTTCCAGTAATATCTACATAAACATCAACAACAATGAGAGGTATTCATAGCAGTAACAGGAATGAGTTAATATGAATCATATCGTCTACGGGAGGGTCCATTGATTATGTAAGGGTTTTGGTCGATGGGGACAGATTGAATATTCACGCGGATCAATCGGTGGGGGCCTTTTTGGTGTTGAAAAATTTCGTTGGTTTTCAAAATTTAAGCAATTTTTTTAACTAAAAGACTATAAAAACTATTAAAAATCTGCTCAAATTATGCAAATATCTTAAAACTTTCATTGAATTTACAACAATTTTTTAAAAAATTTGAAAATCGCTCGAAGAATTTTTTTGAAAATTTTGAAGAATCACAAAAACGTCAATACGCGTCGATTGACACATTGTTCAAAAAAATCGTATGTTTGGTTCGCGAGATATAGCGCATGACAGAAATGACCTTAACAATTTATTGTTTTTGAAAAAAAAACAATTTTTTGCACTTTTTCAAAAAAAAAATTAAAACACGGCTCCAAGAAATTTTTTAAAAACTTGATAGAATCATATAAATGTCAATACGCGGCGATTGACACCTTGTTCAAGGAAATCGTACGATGGGCTCGCGAGATATAACGCATGGCAGAAATTAACTTCAAACGGGCAAAACAACAACCCCCCCCCCCCCCCGAACAAAGTTTTCCAAAAAATAATCAGCTCTTAAGATTGCAAAGACGCTTCGATTGACACCTCAACCAAGTCGATCGGACTTTGTTTACGTGAGTTATGCTCGTAGAAAAAACTGTCCACGAACGTACAGACGTACGTACGTACGTACGTACACACACACACACACACACATACGTCTCCCTTTCTAAAAACACTTTATATATACTTTATAGACCTCAAAACGTAAAGAAAAGTTGAAAATTTCAATTTCGATTTTCGAGGCGATTACAAGAACTTCCCATATACTGGGAAATTAATAATCTTCTTCAAACGAGAGCAAAGATAAGAAATGTGTTCCGCCCATCGTAAATGTCGATCAATTACTATCCCGAGGTATTTTGTACTATTTGCAAATGTCAAAGGAGTACATTTGCAGTTTGAAGATGAACAAGAACCTTTATGCATAATTATCTGAAAAGACTCATGAGGATTATCAACTACAGTCAAAGAGAATGGTATCACTACGGTTTTGCTGGTATTAATTGACACTAAATTGGACCTTAGCCAGGCTGATATACACCTCATTCCTCTATTCGTTTTTTCAAAAGTTATTCCCGAAAATAGTGCCACTGTATCGTCAGCGAAGGCATAAATAGAACAATTAGCTGTGTTTAATTTCAATAGATCATTGAAATATGTTAGGAATAGTATGGGCCCTAAAACTGTTCCTTGTGGGACACCAACATCAACTGGTAATATCTTGCTGATGTAGTTGTCTATACGCACTGCTTGTGTTCTCTTCTTCAAGTAGTTCTTAAAAAGTTGTAGTGTTACGCCTCTTATTCCAATTTTTTCCATTTTTCTGAGCAGATTTTCATGTTCAACTGTATCAAAGGCTTTTTTAAAACCAAGGAATACTCCTAAGCATTTCCGACCTTTATCTAAAATAGATATAATTTGCTTAGTTATTTCGAAAATTGCATCCTCCGTGCCACGAAAATTTCGAAAACCATATTGGTTATTAGAAATAATGTTGTTTTCTTCTAAGTATTTTACTAGTCTTACTTTAATGGCTTTTTCATAGATTTTTGAAATACATGAGAGAAGAGATATAGGGCGGTAATTATTCATGTCCGTTTTGTCACCATTTTTCTATAATGGTATTGGTATGATCAGTTATTGCTTCATCAATAATGGGAAGTAGCCTTGACTAAATGATAGATTGATCACATATTCCATTATCTTTGATAAGGCGGCTGCTTTATCTTTTATACAGTTTGAAGGAATATCATCTATTCCAGGAGCTACATTTGATTGGGTTTGTAAAATGAGTTGAAATATTTCCCCGTGTGATACTGGATTTTAAAAAAAGAATTGTATGAATTGCATTGAGAAGTTTCCGATGTCTCAGTAAAGTTTGGATTATTGACTACTTTCAAACTGTTTTTAATGCTTTGTCATATGTTTGCAAAATGTTTATTAAACTCATCAGCAATATCACCCTTCTTGTCGTTAGAAACTATTTTTCCGCATGTAGAAACTATACTACTATTAAAATCCACTCTTTTCACCACTGAATCTGTTGCTTCATTGATCGTGCTCCATATTTTTTTCATATCGATACCATATCTTTCAAATTTACCGCTAAAATAGTTATCTTTATCAGCACGAATCTGTATTAAATGGTTGTTTTCGAGTTTTAAGGGCTAACTTATCTCTCTTTCTAATTGCATCCAACAATTCTCTAGTCATCCAAGGCTTAAGTTTCTTACGCTTACTACTAACTTTGTTTTCTTTGGTAAGGCAACTGCTATAAATTTTTTTTGAGTTTAAGATAAAAACTTTCAAAAGCTTTTTCTGAATTTCCTTCAGCATAAGCTTCACTCCATGACTCGGAATCCAATTTTTGTTTGAAAATAGATTTGTTTAATATATTTCTGCTAGCACTGTCATTAATATTTTGTTTATTATTTTGATTTGTTTGGGAATTTTCTAAAAATACTACATTACCTAGAATAGCAAAAAGATCAATGATAAACGTTTAAAAAATTGCTGAGTTAAAAATACACTGCTTGTCACCTTTAAAAAACATGTGATCTACACAGGATTCTCGCGTACTACATTGGCGGGTACATCCGTACAAATAGTTTACAAAGCCGTATTCATGCAACATACTCAGATATATATGTCCTATCTGGTCCAAATTGAGTTCCATTATATATACATACATTCGTATCACCCACCAGAACATGATTCCGAAATCGTTTATTGGTTTCTAAGAACGCCTCAAGATTATTAATAAAGTTGTCAACATTAGAGTCATTAAGAGAACGATATAAACAGGTGAGCAATATTTCAAAATTATGGAAATGTATAAACAAATTAAGGGAATTTACATATTCTATATCGAAATCTATATCTGCATTTAGAATAGTATAATTACTAATGGTATTTCTTAAGTACACTACTATTCCATCGCACTTATTATATTTATTTGACTTGACGATCTTTGTGAAACCCGATATGTTAAAACTGAACGAGTCATGCCCTAACCAAGTTTCTGTTAGCACGATGGCCTTCTAATATTTACATGGAGGATCTTAAAATTTATGGAATTATTGCTTTTGTAAAATTTGTTACACTCCTCTATCTTATCAAATATAAAACTTAATATAACACTACAACTAAGGTTGTCTAAAAAGCTATTAATGTTCATTAGAAGTCATAAGTATTGATTGTATTCTATTTGTTAAATGATAATAAGCTGGTTAAGTAGTTTGCATTCAAGTCAATTTCGAAGCAGATTTTATAAATTTTTGTATTTTCAGATTTTCTTATAAGTAAATCGGCTTCCTTCATCCATACGAATTTATAATTGTGTTCCTTTGCATATTGTTTTGTACTGAAAAGAAGCTTTCTGTATGCTCTACTCAAATTAGCATTCACGTAGATGTAACTATTTGAAAAGCTTGAATGCAAATTACCTGCCACTAAACGGGTTTTATTTTGCTTCGAATATGATAACCATCTGTCGCGCTCCACAGTGCAGTTGAACTTGACAATTATAGACCGCGAATTGTCTGAGCGATGTCTTCTCTGTTGCCTATTTGCACTTATCAGCGTTGCTTGTCCATTAGCTCCTATCAAATCTGCTACTTTACTCATAATTTCGTTCAAGTTTTCATTTTGTGTTTCAGGGACTCCAACAATTTCGATATCGGACGATAAGTTTTGTTGCTCAAATTTGTTCACATGTATTGAGAGACCCTTTATTTGTTGTTTCAACAGCTGATTTTCCTGTGACAACTTGTCACAGACCATTTTCTCGTTGTATGAATTCACTTGAACATGAAAATCATCTTTTTTGCTACCAGGGATTTAAGATATTCAATCAATTCACCTTTAAAAATTGCTTTTAGATCAGCCATTTGAGTTTGTATACTCGATTTAATGCTTTCGACGCTCTGCAGTATATCTTCGGCTTTTGGGTCATTGTTTATTTTCAATACACTATCTTGGCTGGCGTGGCATTCTACACATTGCCATTTTTTTTTCTATCTTTTGGTAGTTTTCGAAATGTGGTCTCGACAAAGCCGACACAATGGAAATGAAATGCTCGAACACATTTGGCGCATTCGATGCAATCGGTTTTTTCAAGAATGGTTTTACAGCAGTGTGCACAGTTACCAACGGTGGACATTGTCGACATGTGGAAATACTTATTGGGCGCAGGAATATTACAATAGATGTATTCAATTTAGACGCTCTTCTATTGATGAACTGTTCGTGAACTATTTATTGCAAACGCTACACTGTAGTTATCTCAAATATGTCACTGATTTTGTCGTAAACACCAACAACCACGATTCAAATTGTTACTTATAAAATACAAAGCAATTCAGTGTTGTGACAGACGACTGCACCAAAATGCGAACAAAGTAAGTTTTTAATATCGATTGTGCGGTGCCCGAACAATCTTTCACATTAGGGATATTAGTGGATATATCAAGCTACGTTTCTACAAATGCGCGACAATCAGCTACTCAAAATAAAATTTCTTGAACTGCAACGGCTGCTGCCATTGATGACAGCACACTTCATATTCAAGACACACGTCATATCGAAGTCACTTAATAAGTTATTGTAGTTGAACTTATGTTTGATAAAGATTCGACCATATTTTAACAACTACTTAGGCTACCGCAAGTCAATTTGACGAACTCGATTTACCCGACTACTCGATATCTTAAGTCAATTTTAGTCCGCGCTTTACGCTGCGTTAACAATCATAGATACAAAAAGTGTAATTGGACAATTTTTTAAATGAACCTGTTTTTCTATAAAAAAACGAGAGCATACATACGAGTATGTATAAAGTCCCGCTTACAAACTTTGAGCAATCCCGTGGAAACTTCAATAAGTGAGCTTTTTCGTGATTTTTGAAATAACGTACGTCGCGCCAAAGAAGTTCATAGTTCACAAAAAAAATTAAGAAAGCTTAGTAATATACAAGAATGGCTCCTGTATTGTATTAGGGGTATTTCTGCCAAATTTCAAAGATTTTCCATTAACTTTAATACACTAAAAATATCGTTTGGGAAATCCTTTTTTTTCATTTTTTCTTAACTTTGATCTTGAATATTTTCTGATTTATTACAATGTCAAGTATGACGTCTCCAGTAATCATAGAATTATAAGCGTATTGTTTGTTTGTCGTATTCCAGAAATATAGTTACTTTTTATATAAATTGTTTTTTACTTATTTATTTATTTATTCATTCATTTATTGTTATTCACTTAACATCGTTAGCCAATTACAAAGAAACACAACATATAAAAGTCAAAAAAGAAGTAACTAAAGTTTAGACAAGATTACAACAACAAAATTACACAAATTATAAATAGAGACGAACAGTTATATGAAAAAGAATAAATCAGTGTAAAATGAAATGAAATGTTAGTCTTTAAAATAAGGAACGAATCGGGGATAGGACCAAGCTCCAAGCTATTATGCATACGTTGCAGTCGAAGGATTGACGAATGAAAGTATAAGCTAGTGCGCGCAACCAGTAGCGTACGCAGGATTTTGATAAGGGGGGGGGTTCATTTTTGAAGTCTTGACTAGGTAGGTTTGCTAGTCCTTCGGTGTAGATATGAAGATATAATTATGTAATCATACTTTTCTACCCGTCAAAGTTGGAGTCCTCCAAAAATAATTCCGGCAGACTTTAGCCCGATTGCATGTCTGGTTTCATTTACTTGAATCATTCATGATATTTTCATTCAAATTATAAAATTATGCGCTTGACGTGTGAAAGAATCTACACTGTATTTGTAGACTTCCTTGGAGCCGTCAAGTGTATATGTATGTTTGCAAGTACATATATTGAAACGCCTTCAATACCTACAGGCCAAAAAAGAAAGCAACTAATGAAGTAAATGCCTTGGGAAAGGGAAACTGTCATTAAGCACAGACAGAGTACTATCGTAATCAGGGCTGGCTAAGCTTGATTGCAGCCCAGGCAGGGAAGCAACTCTGCGCTCTCAAGTAAATTTGTCGTCATTTCCACGTAACCCATGAGGTAGACTTTTTGTACGCGTTTTTTTTAATGAGGTGTCCCCAATAGGCCTAATCCTCAGATTACAAATCATGTGACAAAATAAAAACAATCCATTTTTTAAGGGGTTTTGATCAAAGATAGAAAGTAACATTCAAAAATATAACTGTTGCTACTAACATACAGGTGCGAATAAAATAAATTACACTTTTCTGGAATTTTACTTCGAAAACTTTCAATCAGGTGAACATATTCTAATGTTCCTACCAACTCTTTATCTATATATAAAAGTGCTAGGCTTCATACAATAAGTAAAAGATAACGGCACACACGGATCCAATTTGTGCAAATTATGCCCGTTTCACCCCTAGGTGAGATCTCTAAAGCACCATAGGCCGTAAATCAGGCCCATATGGATTTTACTGTGGAATAGATGAAAGATCTAATTGCGTAGAGATACTGAATCTCACTCAACTCCCACGTTCCAGAGTGTCTCGGCGAATAATTGTAAAAGTGGGTGACTTAGTGGTTGACGCTAGTTCAAGGCTCCTTGTCGACAAATAGTTTTCGGGAATGAGATTTGATGCCGCACTATCATTTCACTGAGTTGTGAATGAGAACCTGAATCAAATCAGGGTAATAATCACGGGTGAGCGTGTTCCTGACCACTTCACATCCTAATATTCTAATATTCAAGTAAATGAAATAACTCTAATATTGCCTGAAGGCCCAATTTTGGCGCTTGCGCCATCGATTATTATTTTTACCAACCTCTTCCCAGGCAATGACGAGGCTTTATGTAAATATGCTTGAGACATATAATTCATAACATTCGAATTTTTTAAATTTACGCGAGGTGATCAAAGTTTTAAAATGCCGATAATGATACAAACTTAGTATTCAAAACTCATCTGCTTGTACAGTAACGGTGAGAAACAGTGTAAAATGGGATTTAAATTTTATGTCCAAGCATAAAACAGAACGCTTCGCCGGATAAAATTATAGTAAAATATCTAAACGACGATTTTTTTCATCAGCTCATTTAACACATCTTCCGTAGATGGAGTGAGATCTCTATGAATATTTAGAAGTGCCAATCCATTTAACCGTTCATTGCTGCTGGAATTTCGCAAGTATGTTTTTAGTCGTCGGAATGTTGAAAATGATCGTTCGTTTGTACACGTAGATACTGGGAGAACAGCCAATATTTCTAGCAATTTCGATATATTCGGCATAATGTTTGAATTACACATGCTTAACCCATCTATGGCCGTTTTTGGGCGGTTTACTATTTCAAGGTGCCCTATCTTTCTGTACCACAGAGTCAACTCAGCATTCAATTCTTCTTCACAGCCATGTAAATCACTAGCGTAGTAATTTGTCAGAGATGTGAAAGCGGTGAAGTGAGATGATGAAAGATCATTAGTAGTAGGTAAAAGACACTGAAACCCTTTTAGAATATCTTTATGTTTTAAAAATCTTTCATTCAATTGCCCCAAAAAAGTATCCAAAAATGGAATAAATGTGGATACACGGAAATACTTTTCCGGTGTGATTAATGGAAAATTTACATTTACTCGATTTTGCTGGCGACCTGCTAAACGAGGTATTTGAATAGAGATTTCATATTTATTCAATACTTCAAAAGCCGAAGTGAATATTTTGGAAAACTCGCTGTCAACATTATCCCGGATTGACTGCATTTCACTGCATATATCCTCAGCGAGGTTTACAGCTTCAACAAGATCAATAGCAGAGTTTTGTAAAAATTTGCACAAAGGGGTACTTAATGAAAATAATCTCCGAACACAAAACAAAGTTACTACAAATTGGCAATCAGTCACAGCACACAAAAGTGAATTGGCATGCGATGATGAATCTGTGTCTCTCCATTCTGATATGGCGTGCAAAGCTTCTATGATAGAATCAAATAATTCCACCACCGCAGATACAGACTCATGTCTTTCTATCCAACGTGTTGCACAAAGTTTAACAAGCTTCTCGCGCCGCGAACCTGTACTCACGTCGTTATTTATAGCCGTTTTTAAAGCCAACTGCCTTTTAGGGGTATTAAAAAACTCATAGAGATGTGCTATTGTCCCCATGCAATTCCTAATAGCTGAAACTTCACAGGCACTGGATACAACTAAATTTAGGCTGTGGGCGGCACAGTGAACATAGAGAGCTGTTGGTATATTTTCTTTGATATGAGCTTGCACTCCATTTCTTTTCCCAGACATTGACGCAGCTCCATCATACCCTTGACCGCGAATTTTACTTATATCTATATTTAAAGATCGTAGTTTGCTTAAAATAGCAGTCGCGATGCATTTTCCGGTCATTTCTGTTAATGGAACGAACTGCAGGAAATTTTCCTTCACTTTACAAGAACTTCTGTCAACGTAACGAACACACAATGATAATTGCTCAACGGAAGCTATATCTGATGTCTCATCGACAAGAATAAAAAAGTAATTGGCGGCATTTAATTCGTTTGCAAGATTATTTACAATGAGAGTATTGCAAGCCTCAATGATCTCATTTTGTACCTTCGGGCTTGTGTACTGTGCATTTCGAGCGCTGCTAGCCAACATGTTCTTCAACGAAATATCGGTCCTGCAACGAAAACGTAGAAGTGCTCTAAAATTTCCATCATTTTCTGTTGGTTCTTCTTCGACTTCTATTCGTCCTGAATCTCGGTGACCACGCAATGCGACATTTTGTTTACCACAAAAAAGAATAGTTTCTATGATGGGCGCAATTTTTTTTCTATTTTCTAGTTTTTGTTGCGTAGTTACAGTATCTACTTGCACATCGATCGATATTTTTTTACCGGAAGAAATTTCATACAAACTAGATGCTATGTTTAAACTATTCTTATGATATAAACACTTCTCGTGTGCCGAGAATCGCTCAACAGCATCCTTCCAGTTTTCAAAAGAAACCCTACACAGTTGACCTAGTGATTGGTTACCTGACCCTGCACCATTAATTGGACCAAAAAGGACACAAAACTTACAAAAACTGCCACCCATTAGCTGAGAATACGCCAGCCAAGTCCAACGATGAAACCATTGAAATTGGAATCGCAAATTCCTTTTTCCTTTTACTGGGAAAACGAAACTTGGGCTCGGTTGCCAAAGATTGTCTAGAATACACAGTTTTTCTTCATTGGATATCACTTTGCCAATATGCAATCCTATATCATATGGATGCGGCTTGTCTAAAGTTTCCGATGTCGATTGTGAGACCAAAATATTATCGGCACGCATCACTGGCATTAATGCCGGTTCAGGAGGAAATTTAGAGCCGGTGGGAAGAATACTCACTGTTTTTTCACTAGTATCACAACGCGGCTTTTTATTGAAAAAATTCAAAATCGAACTTTTCGGTCGCTTATTTGCAGACATTTCAAAAATATTAATTGCCACGATTTTCAGTAAATCAATCAAGTTTCCTACTTTATTGACGAATGAATGTGCGGCACAAGCTAGCTTGCTACATAAGTTGAATACCATTTGTGCGAACGAAGCTTAAAGCAAATTGGAAAAATGAAAAACTTTTGTTCGTTTTGTTCCGTTTCGCTATCGGCTTCTAATGTTTTCAAAACTTTGGGAAAACGATATAGTATTGGACGTTCGTGGAAATTTTCGAATTCCACAAGTGGAAAAAGCAATAACCCTGAAACAGAAGAGCAGTGCGTAATCTAAGTGGTTACACAATGTTCTGATTTATTTCAATGGAATAATTCATAAATACAGTACATATTTTCTAGTTACAATAATATTAAGAGTTCATATATTCTAGTTACAGTAAAGAAAACTTGCATGTGTAATGCAAATATGCGAGAAGGGGGGGGTTTGAACCCGTAAACCCCCCCCCCCTTGGGTACGCCACTGCGCGCAACCAATTTTGGAAAAGGTCTTGAAGGATCGCGAAATTTCAATGTAGCGAGCAAGATATTAGTCTATGAAGGTACAGTTTGTATAGAAAACACTAGGCAAGATAAACTCGACGGGACTGGAGGAACTGAAAATGAAGATATTAGAGTCTGTCAATTGAGAAGCGAAATCATACTTCTAGAAAAGATGACGAGTGAACATCCGTTGTACAGATTCAATAATAGATATCTGGCATTCAAAATACGATGACCAAACTTGCGAACAATATTCCAGGATTATACAAACAAGTTATATAAATGAATAGACTAGGGAAGACACTGAAAGGATTGGAACATTCGAAGGAAGAAACAGCCATATGTGATGCTTTGACTGTGATTTGACGAATGTGAGCATTGAACTTACGTTTCGGGTTGAAAACAAAATTCAAATCTTTGACGTCGTCAATTGGAAGTAGAAGATAATCGTTAAGTTGAAATTGGGAAACAAGGAACAGGATTTTCAGAGAAGAATCGCAAGATTTTTGATTGAAACCCTCTTATAACCGCATATAGATCATTTTAGAACAAGTTATTGTCGGTCGGAGACTTTAAAACACGAAATAAATTGAAATCGCCAGCATCTAATATGCATGAAGAATTATTCTGTGTGGGAAGATCATCGATATAAACAAGGAAATGAAGAGGACCAGGATTTTGAAAAACATCGGAAGTAGACAAAAAAGGATCAGAATGCACATCTAACAAGCTAACTTTACTCAGACGATTCAAGAGGTAATAACGAAAGCAACTCAAAAAAATTTCAGATACACTATATTACCTGAGTCGGCAGCACAAAATGTCATGGTTAACCGTGTCAAATGCTTCGAATAAGTCAGTGAAAACGGTATCAACGTCTAGTTAGCATGCAATGCAGCTGAGACTGAGCTCACAACTTCCACTAGATAATTCGCAGTTGACCGATTTTTGCACAATTCAGTTTGCTCAACAGCAATTACGTTTTTTAAGGCCGGTCCAGACGCTCAGGTTTTGCACAACCTTTTGTCTGCACAGTTCAACACGTTGCAGACAAAACGTTGCGTGTAGATAGGAAAAGTGCGCAGTTTTAAAACCGGTGCAAAAACGGTACAGTTGCAGCGATAACTGAGCTAGAGAGCATAGATATCCGTGAACTGCGCGGACAAGTCGGCGCATGTAGACGGCAGCTCCGTTTTCCGATTCATTTTGTGCCTCAGTTCCTTTGTATACTTTGAGCGACAATGGCTGACCTTCGGCAATGTTTTTCTTAACAAGACAGCATGCCAAAACTGACCAGAGTAGTACCTCCTCCATGACGATATCACTAAAACTGTGCGAAATATACAGATATCTCTGCACCATGTGGACGCTCTAAAAATTGCAATGTTTTCATTCCGTCTTAAGACTGCACAGACTAAAGGTTGTGCAAAACGGAGCGTCTGGACCGGCCTTAAGGAAAGAATAGAGTCTAGAGTGTACAATGCGTTCAAATAACTTAGCAAATCAAAAAAAGAAAGAAATAGGCCTATAATTTACAACCTGTGTAGGCTCATCGAATTTAAGGATAGGAAACGAATCAGTTAATTTTCAAAACTCGAAGAAAATTCTCGAAAAAAGTCTCAAGTTAAAAATTAAAGTCAGCGAAATTAAGGTTTTTAGCTAAGAAACACGAACACGTTCGGCTAGTTGATTTTTGAAGTAAGTAACCTCGTCAGGAAAAGTTTGGAAAGGTAGTATCAAATGATGCTTCAATGATTGCAAAGAAGGTAACGAGATTCTGAAGTAAAAGAAAGGAAAAAAGGAAGCAAACAAGTTACACATTGAGTCAGGTAAAGAAGCTATTAAGTTGGAAAGACCTTCGCGTTCAGGGAAGGAATGATTGGATTTGAGGGAACAGACATAAAATCAAAACGATTTCGTGTCATTACAAAAAAAGAATGTTCAACATTTAGGAAGAATGTTTGCTTAGCGCGTCTGGTTATCTCCTTAGCAGATGAACGAAAAAACAGTAATCTAACCTGCTTTGTGAAATTTTTAGAATTTTAGCCCGGCAAGAAGCTTTGTCTTTCAGTTTGAGTGCAGAAATAGCACTTTTTGGGAGCCAAGGAGCATCGGTCTTTTTGGATGGAAGATATCTAGGAATGAATTGTGAAATTATATCAGAAAGAATATTATGCAAGTAGGAGATCGGTAGATCACAATTAAAATACCGGGAACAGTCATACCAATCAACAAAAGATAACTCACTTTTCATCAACTCCAAGTTGACACTATTATTAATTCTATTTCTTTTTGAAACCACAAGATTGACAGTGAAGGATAAAGACGGATGGAGTGGGTGAAAGTGAACATAAGATAATGCCGCTGGCATGCAAACCGCACCATACAGTGGCTTTTTGGGATATTATGGGGCTTCCAAAGTCTCTTGAGGATTACGCCACACCAAAAAACGAAAATTTTGCTTTTTTACGAACCAATTAAGCCAGGAATGAGCCTCATCACTAAAAATAATGTAGCGGTAAAAAATAAGTTCAACTTCCAACTCATTTTCAACCCATTCACCGCAACGATGGTCCATTGGTTTCAACTATTGCACTAGTTGAATCTTATATGGCTTTAGTTCATGATTTTATCTCAATATTTTCTATGTAGTGAACGAACAGAGGCCAAATGGTTAAGAACGGCTTCGAATCGATAACTTTGGATGCTCGGTGATACTCCCCTCTAAAGCAGTGATAGCTGCATCGATACGCACCGAACACGCTTGTGTTGGCTAAACATTGTCCAATACAGTATAAATCTTTCCCGAATTTTGGAAACAAATTTCGTCTATTTCGAGACGTTGTTCGGGTGTTAGTCGATGCATGGTAATTTGCAAAAATAAATTCAACATAATGACAGCAAATCACTAAAAACAGCATTTAGTTAAAGACACATACATACATTTAACTTATTTTGAGCTAGATTGTTGTCATTGGTTGTAATTATTTTAAAATTTTGAAAACGTTTTGCACTATAAAAGGACTATAATTCCAACAAATCATAAAATAATAAGGACATAAGAATAATAATTTAAAAACTTATTAAAACAGCGAAAATTTCATTTATGATTCATTTTCAGGGAATACAAAAATACCACAAACTTCTTATTATGGTATCAAACAAATCGAATAAATATTTAAAAGCTCTTCAATTTTGAAAAGTACCATTTAACCGTGGGATTGATTAATTGAAACAGAACCACCACCCGATGTAATTTCTCAATCACTCTGATATAAACCACATTTATGTAACGCCAATTCACAAGATGCTAAATTGATTCCCTTAGAATGTCGGCGAAATCAAGTTTTCTGAACTAATCGGTATCTTCTGAAGAACTCTTCATCGAAACGTTTAACGAAATTGATTCAACAAATCCTCCTCGAAATATTTTTCTGGCTGCGGCTTTCACTGCAGACCATGTACCAATTGTAGTACCGATGTTAGTCGAGTAATCGCTACTCAACGCTGATCAAGGAAACGGCTATTCGTGGTTATTCAAATACTTGAACAAGAAAATAATTAGCAAATAAGATACCTTTAACATAGAATTAAGCACCAATTAAAAACTAAGGGATATAATAAACAAGTAGGGATAAAAGTTTAATAAATAGAGATATAATTTACAACTAAGGAAGGATGTAATTAAAGAGTAAAGATATAAATAAGGACAAGATGCCTGGAGAGAATCAGTCGTGAACATATCACTGAAGAAGGCTGCAAGTAGAAGCCGAAATATATATTTGAAAAGAAAATAAAATTTGGTGAAAGAAACAGTCACGACTTGTATTATTAAAATTATATTAAACTTAGAGTACATAAAAAGGGTACCATATTACAATTTACGAAAAATGTAATCATAGTTGGCTTTTTCATATTTTTCTTAATGTCCTATTGGAGTTCTTTGTACGGCTGAAATATGCTCCCTAATGAATTTTTAAACTTTAAACTTTTCTTTCAAGACGGACCTAGTTCACAAACAAAATCTTGCAATTTCTTGAGAGATATTAAACTGTTTCCAACATTTTATTTACTCAGAAACTAATCGGGTTCAATACTGTCAAAGGTTTGACTAAACGTAAATCTCAGGTAATGTCGTTTAAATGCATTTGTTATCCCATTGTCTAGAAACTCCAAGAGAAATGCAGTGTTGAGGGAGAAAAAATGGACGTCTACACTTCGGTCAGTTAAGTTCAAGGACTCAGGATATCCACAACCATTATCAATAAGAAAAAGCACTTTAAATGGTAATGATTTCGAAGTCAGAAATCGTTCATCACTAGGTATGAAGCAATTGCTTGGTTGGTTGGTTGTAGTGGCAGCTCTATTAGCAAAAACGGTTCACTTAGGACATGGGGTCGACTGACTAAGTGCCGAGCATTCTTCTGATCTGCAGCTGGGACAGCTTAGTTACACAGTACAGGATCACATCAGAATGACTTACCATCTCATTTAATTATTTATTTATTTATTTATTTATTACAATACACGGACAGAGTCCATTATACAGAGTAGTGATACGAACTAACATATTTACAATAATATTATTACAATGTTAAGTAAACGCAAATTAGATACCCGAAATATAACCTCAATAAAGGGAAAGCACAGCACTTTTGATCTGAATGACGTTACAATTAAACCAGTCTATCACCAAACCTAAGCGATTTCCAGTTTTCTTTAAACGTTCTAAAGGGGAATTCAATAGATAGTTTGATCTGTGATTACAGCACACAAATATATCGAAACACCTAGTTGAACGTGATGGAACTCTAAAGTACATATTGTAGAGGAGCTCAGGTACATTTAAATGTCCATTTATTAAGTTAAAAAGAAAAGTAGCATCATAGACCACCCTTCTGGTTGACAGAGTATTCATGTTTAATTCAGCAAGTAATTGGATGTAATTTAGCTCTTCCGATCGAATACCGAGTTTGAAAGCTATGTACCTTAAAAATTTCTTTTGGATCCTTTCAATCATATCATTATAAAACTTATAAGATGGAGACCATATTATAGTTGAGTATTCCAGTTTACTTCTCGCAAGAGCAAAATATAACATTTTAATAGTGTTGATATTTGAAAAATGTTTAGTATTCCTTATTAGAAAACCCAGCATTCTCCTGGAATGGTTTACAATATAATTTATATGACTATTAAAATTCAGGGTTGTATCAAAAACTATTCCAAGGTCTTTAATTGAATAAATACGTTCCAACAAATTATCTTTAATTGAGTAAGAAGGATTGAACTCATAGCCCGATCTGTTAAAAATTACAAACTTACATTTATGAATGTTTAGTATTAGTCCATTATTATGACAATAGTTCTGAAAACGATCAAGATTGACTTGTAATTCAATGATATCGTCATGACATGAAATTTTTTTAAACATTTTGCAATCATCAGCTAAAAGCAGGAACTCAACATTCTTGAAAACTGAATCAATGTCATTAATAAATATAAAGAGCAACAGTGGTCCCAGGTGGGATCCTTGAGGAACCCCCGATGTAGCCGGAATCGGATTAGAAAAACTTCCTTTGAAATTCACAATTAACATTCGGCTTTTAATATAGTCACATAGCCAAAGATACAAACTTCCTGAGAATCCATTTATTTTAAGTTTTTTCATCAACAAGCAATGATTAACACTATCAAATGCCTTACTAAAATCAGTATATATTGAATGCACCTGCGAATGCAACTCAAAGGCTTTCAAAATATAATTTTGGTATAATAATAAATTAGTTGTTACTGATTTGCCTTTGCAGAAGCCATGTTGGTTAGTGAGTAAAATAGATCTTAGTATAGGAGTAACATGATCACATACCAGGCTCTGAAAGAGTTTCGGAATTGTTGATAGGATACATATAGGACGATAGTTAGCAGTGTTTGATTTGTCTACTGATTTGTAAATAGGAATTATGTGACTATTTTTCCATATACTCGGAAAATACCCTGTAGCTAATGATTTGTTAAAAATGCGATGTAGAGGATAGGCTAAATTACGTGCACAATTTTTAAGTAGGCACGGAGGTATACCATCAGGACCGCAACTTTTATCCGCATCTAGATTTAATAGTTTCTTTTCTATGGATTGGAGGTCTATGATAAGACTAGAGATGTTCAAGTTATGGCCAGAATCGGGTGGATCATAGTTATTAAGAGTGGATGAAAAATTTGATGAGAAACAGGAAGCAAACATGTTGGAGATGCGAAGTGGATCAAAACTATGCTCGCCATGTAAGTGCATAGAATTTGGTGATGTGCCGCCATTTTTAAGGTTATTGATATGTTTCCAAAAGTATTTCCTGTTGCATGACACTTTCAATTCAAGATTGTTCATGTAGGATTTGTAGTCTTTCGACAATATAACTTTACATTCAGCTCTAGTTTTTGAAAACAATTTATATGCAGAAAGAGCTCCCGTTGTTTTATATATTGAATGCGCAACGTTTTTATCACGTACTTTTTTCTTTAGCTCAGAGGAAAACCAAAGTGGGAAACCATCGTCACGACTATAACATTTAGGCACATATTTTGACATAATTTCTTGCAAGACAACATAAAAATTATTAACAGCATCATTAACTGACAGACGTTCTAAGTTATTCCAATTTACTTCACGCAGAGAACTGTTTATATCATTATAATTAGCTTTTTTGAAATTTGAATACAAAGCAGGCTTGTGCTTTTCCTTTATGATATCAATTTTTACATCAATGTCTAATGGCGGATGAAATTTATCAATGGGTAGCATAGGACTATTGCACTCCGTAACAGAAATATTATCAAGAGTTGAAAATACTAAGTCAAGGAGTTTATTATTACAGTTTACGACCATATTATACTGATGAAAGTTTGAAATTGAAAAAGACTCCATTATACTTAAGCATTTGCCACAATTAGTGTTTGTCATCCAAAGATATTCCATGACTATTTTTGATGAAATGAACACATAAATAAAAGCAGTTGCTTAGCCAATCAGTAAAATTGCACCTATCATCTATGCCTTTGAATTTGCTCTTCAGGACACTGGCAGTGCAGTTTTATCTTTATTTCTAAAAAGCCCGGATTGACGGATATTTACACAAAAAAAACATTTCTCAAGGCTCTCGAGGCACTCCTTACTTGCTTTGAAACTTAAAGTTTCTGTTTCAGAGCTTATTTGATCAAACAGTTGCGCCACTTTTCTTGTATCAAGTGTTTGATCTTCAATCCCAATGCGAAATGCTTTTTTCATTTTCTATATTGTTTAGAATTGCGAAGGAAATTAAACTTTATTACTAACACGAAATTTTGGTTAATTTTTTTGATTGTCTTTGCAGTAGGCTCATTTATTTTGAACTTTTTATATACATTTGCATTTGTGTTAACACCTAAGCAATCATGCAATTGAATTGTTATACCAAAAGTCAGAACTATTCTCTTTCAGTTAACAAATTCTTGACCGACAATTTTAGTTATTTGAATATTGTTAAAGTAATTTTAATGACTGAAGAACATCGACTTGTTTTTGTTAAGTTTATTGTTTACATTTTCTATATGGGTGTTTTTGTAAGTATGGAATTTTTGATGGAAGTATCTGTCATTGCAGCTATTAAATTCCACTTTCGTTTCCATAACTAACATGGAACATGTTCAATTTACTTTCGTTAATTACCATGCAAAGACTTACATTCGAACAACATCTCAAAATAATAGAAATTTTATTCCGAAATTTCCGTCAAATTTCTGGTGCTCATCATCCTTCATCTGAGCAGCTCATACCAATACGGTAGAAAGATGTATACCCACGTATGCTCTATTGAAGAATGTTCATCCAACACGAGCTCGAACAATGCGCACCGAGGCAGCGTTTTCCATCTGAGGATAATGGTCACGAGACTTTGGAAGCTCCATTAGATCTCAAAAAGCTACTGTACGTTACGGTTTGCATGCCGGCAGCAAAATTTGTCCTTTTTTCAGATCTGAAGACGGAACCAACGTTACCGATAATGGCGTTCGCTACTGACGAAAAATAATAAAATAATAAAAGGTAATTTTTTGATTCCAAACATTAATCCCAATCGCCTGAGGTACAAACAGTTCCAACAGGAGCTATACATACATCGCGTCCAACCATTACTTTATTGGGCCGAGTCTTTGGTGAAAGAATCATCTCAAGAAACGGACCTGAGAACTGGCCGCTTAAATCAAATGGACTAGTTTTTACAGGGAGGAGGGGGAGTCAAGTCTTATCTATTCTAATAAACCAGCCAACAGTTGGCGCGTTATTGGCGAAATATGGGTCGAAAAGTGGTATAAAATTGGACTGACAACATGGCTTTCCTAAGACGCAATCGCGGTGGTCATATGCCAGAAATTATTTTCAAACACTAAATGCCATAGAATTTGCAAGCTATTTAAGTATTTGAGTCGAAAAATTCGCCATTTGAATAATTGATCTGTGTTCAATTTGTTTAAAAACGTCACACCTTACAGATAGAGAAATTTGGTTCCTTAACGTGCAAATTGCGTAAGTAATCTTAGCACGTGTCGAGTCGCAGCGCTATTCATTGCCTCCTTAGCCATTTTGCGGACTAAACTTACCTCGTCTTGACATGGTTTCTTTTTATTCGAATGAATCAGCGGATACGCTAATCCGTAGCAGGCGAGATTTTACTGTAAAATCTGCCAATGACGGATTTGTTTTAAGAGTTTTGTCTATATCTTCTTGAAGTTTCTGTGGTGTTCATTCTGCAACTACCCTTTTGTTTAGCCTTTGCCATCTTCTTGGGTTTTTGGGTACAGAATCTTCAGACTTTTTGCGACTTGCTTCTTTTACGAAAATGAAGGCGTCGAGCTGTAAGTTGCGTTTCTAAAGAAGTCCTCCTGTTCTGACATAGCGCATGTTTTCGGCTTTCATTTGCTGCTTTGTGCCAGGATTAATCCTAGATTGTTGTGCGGTACACTCGTCCCTTTAGCATTTTAAGATCGGTCATGTTTCTTCGCGTTCCAAACTTAATGATCTATGATGTAAAGTTTGAATTATTTACTTTAAGTTTATGTTTTCCTTCAAGACCTATGTAACGGTCTTGAAGGAAAAAATAAACAACTTTTTCAAAAAATTGTATTTTAAAAACCAAGAATCTATTTTATTTAAAATTTACAAACATGAAAGTTTAGCATTTCAAAAATTTGTAAAAAAAATTTTCAGCTAAAAATATTGAAATTTGTCAATTTTCCTGCAGTTTTTCTCGTTCAACCTTTTTTTTGCGGTAGGCAGAATATTTCGGTGCAGGTTCATCGCAAATCAAAAATTCAAAAAAAAAATCTTATAATTTTTATTCTTGGCTCGTGCTTGAACGAAGGAATTGAACAAAATGAAATTTTAAGTTTTGAAATGGATTTGAATGAATTTTCATTTCATATTTTTCAGCATTTTTCCGATTCTCATCGTTTTTAAAATATTTTTTTCGTATAAAGCAAAAACGAATAACCGAATGAAAATCCCTTCGTTCAAGCACGATGCAATACTATAAAGAGGAACAAGTTTCAGCACAATCTGTCTATTCGTTCTCGACAAATCGTGCCTGCCGCACGGAAAAACAAAGTTTCGAGAAAAACGCGTTCAAAGTTTTTCACCGCGATTAAATGCATTAAAGTTATTAACTTCCCAGTATATGGGAAGTTCTTGTAATCGCCTCGAAAATCGAAATTGAAATTTTCAACATTTCTTTACGTTTTGAGGTCTATAGAGTATATATAAAGTGTTTTTAGAAAGGGAGATGTATGTGTGTGTGTGTGTGTGTGTACGTACGTACGTACGTATGCACGTTCGTGGACACTTTTTTCTACGACGATAACTCACGTAAACAAAGTCGTATCAACTTCGTTGAGTGGTCAATCGAAGCGTCTTTGCAATCTTAAGAGCTAATTAGTTTTTGGGAAACTTCGGTCGGGGGGGTTTGCTGTTTTGCCCGTTTGAAGGTCATTTCTGTCATGCGTTATATCTCGTGAACCTAACGTATGATTTTCTTGAATAAGGAGTCAATCGACGCGTATTTACATTTATGTGATTCTATCAAGTTTTTAAAAAATTTCTGGGAGCCGTTTTTTATTTTTAAAAAAAAAGTGCAAAAAATAACGTTTTTTTTTCAGAAACCAAAAAATTTTTAACCTTATTTCCAAGTCGCAGTAACCAATGTTTATAAAATTTATATACTCCAAACAGTTTTATTTAAAATGCCATCAAAGTTTTTTACTCATGATTACAAAAAAAAAATAAAATAAAAAATAAAATATCATTAACAGTCATCATGTTCTTCAAGGCCATTTCTGTCATAGTTATATCTGACGAACCAAACATACGATTCGCATTGTTAAGGTGTTAATCGACGCGTATTAACATTTGCGTGAATCTATAAAATTTTTATAAAAACTGTTGGAGCCGTTTTTTAATTTAAGAGAATAAAGTGCAAAAAATTAGATTTTTTTTCATAAACAATAAATTTATAACCTGATTTGCGAAATATAGTAATCAGTGTTTATAAAATTTATATACTTCAAACGATGTTTGTAAAAACACTATCAAAACTTTTTCTCATGATAACGTAAAAAATTAAATTACAAATAAAAAATAATTAAAAGTCATCATGATTTTCAAGGTCATTTTTATCATTCACTATATCTCACGAACCAGATATAATATTTGCATCATTAAGGTGTCAATAGACGTTTATTAACATTGCTGCAATTTTTTTAACATGAAATAAAAATTGTTTCAGCAGCTTTTTAATTTAATAAAAGAAATGCAAAAAATTAGGCTTTTAGCGTTTTAAGGTTTTTTCATAAAAAATAATTTTTTAACTTGACTTGCACAGCACAGTAATAAATTTTTATAAAATTTCTTATCAGTTTTTGAAGAGAAACCAGCAAAACCATAATCCATGATTATAAAAAAACTAAATAGAAAATAAAAAAATCATTCAAAGTTATTATGTATAGAGGGTTCATACGAATGACATTAATTTATATCTTTTATTCTAAGGAAATTGTTGTAAATTCAATCGAAGTTTTATAATATTTGCATAATTTGAGCAGATTTTTAATAGTTTTTACAGTGTTTTAGTGTTAATAAAAAAACTGCTTAAATGATGGAAGTCCAAAAAAACCCTTCCGTAGATGATATGATTAATATCAACTCATTCCTGTTGCTGCTATGAATACCTCTCATTATTATTATTTGAAGTAGTAATATTTATAAAATTATTATTTTGTTTAATATTTTTAATGTTTATCTAGATATTACTGGGAAGTTGACCGTGTGGACCTCAAGGGTCGCACTTCGCGGCTTGTATTTTATCGACTTACATCGAGTCGTCGATTCCCGGTTCATACAGTAATTCATTTGCCTCATTCGCGATGTTCAGAGCATCCTTTTGATGTTGTGATGTTTGATGAAAAGGAAAGGAGCTGGTTTTACGCGGTAGAACCGCGCCGCATGCGTATAATACATTAGGTAAGGCAGAGCGTACGTACCGACCACGTGGTATTCAAATCTCTATAGCTCCGGTAATGGTGCTCAAATTTCCTTCAAATTTGATGTGAATACTCTTGAAGTACTAAACTTTCGTATGAAATAAAAAAAAATCCATCGATTTTCTGAAAATACAACACCTATGTAACCCCTTAAGAGCAAACTTCAATATCCGTTTGAAAAATTTCTTTACAAAATAAGGTCAACAGGCTTCAAACGCACCAAGCGGCTTCTTAACACAAGCCGCGAAACCTTGAGCTCTATCGTGTCCGTACTGACTGGACACTGTCTGATTGGCAGACACGCAGAAAGATTGGGTGTTCCTTTCAATGATTTCTGCCGAAGTTGCAGATCGGAAGACGAGGAAGAGACAATACAACAATTTCTGTGTGAATGCCCAGCACTATCCAGGAAACGCATGCAAACCTTAGGCTCACCTTTCCTGGACAGCCTCACAGAAGTAGCTGATTTGAATATTAGCTGCATAGCCAACTTCATACGAGAATCTAAATGGTTCTCGCCATCCTGTAGGTTCTAGTGCCATCTCAATCTTTTGTGGTATCACAATGGGCCTATAGTGGCCTAAGTGAGCCATTTTTGGATAAAGGAGGCTGCCACTACAACCAACCAACCAAGGTCAGCAGGCTTCAGAAAAAATGGCGTTGCTCGAATTAAGACTACTGCTAATTAAATGTAATTTAAATATTGATTAAAAAATTAATAGCACATATTTTCGATTTGATAATAAATCAAAGTTAAATTGTAATTCTAGTCTAATTGAAAAAATATAATTGTATTCTACTAAAAAAGCCCCCTCCAACAATACATCACAAATGTCTAAAGAATTAAAATAAAATCCATCCCTATTTGCGTCCCCTCCAAATAATGATTTTTAATAATAATTTTTTCGCCTTTGAGCTAACGAGCTGCATACTATGTGTGAATTTGAAGTCATTATCTTATCTTATGTTTTAGAAGTTAGAAACCCGTAACAGTCAACTGGACAAAGTTTTTACAACAACTGGGTTTCATAAGACTCTACGGCACCGAACTCTAAAATTGAAAGACTACAGAATGAAATTCTGTAAGCTTGTGACTTATCCAGAGGTTGTTGTTTCCGTACTGCCTGTATTTCAAATACTAATCCATTTTACAAGAACGCTGAAGAATATTACTATCCAATGGTTTTCGAGGAGCCAAGTTCTAATTTTTGACTGGGGTGTTGGTTTTTGGGCGAAATTACGAAAAAAAGTTAGTTTTGCTTTAATCATGTAGGAGACTAGCAATCCCAGCATTATCCTCAAAATTGATTCCATAACTTCCATGAAAGCAGGCATATACTATCACTTTAAGAAAGATGGCAGCTACCTTCGTTCGCATCGTACATATTTCTTCTTCACTTGTAATTGTAGCATCTTTGCTTTTCAAGAAATGGTGATCTATTCACATTGACTAGTTGGCAGTAGCAATTTTAGAGAAACTTATTATTCAGTGCTCCGTAACTATCTGCCTGGTTTCTAATCGCACAGATACTGAGTCAGGGTAGATAACGGGTTGATGTACGCCTTCCGCAAGGTAGATAGTGGATGCAGGTATATATACAGGTAGCAAGACGATAGTGGCTTTCGTTCAGCAGCTAAAAGCGGTGTCTTGCAAGCTGAGAGAAAAGCGTTGTTTGTTCGGAGAGTTATCGTGCGCGTAGTTTTTTAGGAACTGACTCAATATCAAAAGAACAATAACTTTAATCGTAAAATGTCTTTTGGTCAGCTCGGAATGCGTGCGACGGAAATGGTGACCACCATGTTGAGTGCTAGAGCTGAAAATGGAACCACTTCCGAGGCCCATTCGGTAACGGTGGCTAAGGGCTTGTGTATATTGGTAGTGTTCGTGGTGACTGCTGTTATTGGATATTTGCCTTTCGTTCTCGACCGGTGGTTTAATTTTAAGGATAGTGATCCCGGAAGCAAGACTGGAATCGTCATGAGGTTCCTGTTGTACTTCGGTGGAGGCAGTTTGTTCTGTGTCACATTCCAGCATATCCTTGTTGAGGTCTCAGAAGATGTAGCGGCCTTGCAAGCTAGTGAAAGACTTCCTGCTACCGCCTTCGACCTGACCCTGTTCTTGATGTGCATCGGCTTTATGGTGATGTTTTTGGTGGAAGAGCTGATTCATCTCTACATGAACCACCATAAAAACGAGCTGCCTACTAGGAGTGATGCGTCCAAATTGCAGAATGGAGATGCTCAGCCGGAGCTCAGTGCTGAGCCCTCACGCAAGGCCATCGTCGACGTCCACCTGCCGCCCTCCGGATATGAACAAGAAAGCGTTCTTATTTCGTCCCTGCGAGGACTGTTGGTAGTGTTGGCGCTTTCGATCCACGCGCTGTTCGAAGGACTAGCCGTTGGACTGCAACCAACTGCCGACTCGGTTTGGTACGTCACTGGAGCCATCATCGGGCACAAGCTGGTGTTGGCTTTCAGCATAGGAATTGAGTTGATCGCCGCAAAGGTCCGCCTGTGGCTGGGCCTCACGTATGTGTTCGTGTTCACAATTGTTGCTCCGATCGGCATAGCTATCGGTATTGGATTAACCTCTGATGCGGGTGCAGATGTGCCATCGGTGATTATACAAGGACTTGCCGCGGGAACTCTTGTGTATGTCACGTTCTTTGAGATTCTGTTCAAGGAGAGATCCGGATTGTGGACATACGCTGGCTTCGTAATTGGATTTTTCACCTTGTATGGAATAATAATAGGAAGTAAGTATCTACGCAATAAAAGTCTTTCTAGAGGCGGTGAGATGGATTTTACATACGAAATTATCTATATTTAAAAATAGTCTTATTTGACCAAGAAAACGATAAACAGAAGGAATTGGTATTCAATTGAATTCAAAAGTATTTTCATGCCAACTACGAGCATGTAAACAAGACATGCTTACATATTTGCTTAGATGGTAAATCAATGTGCGAATGCGAATTGAAATTTTGGGTGACAAAAGATGAGCAGAATGAATTATTTACATATGTGTAGAAGGTAACTGTCGGCACGTCGTTATGATCTTTTGTTATTTGAGCCAACAATTTTCCCCGCGGCTTTGATGACGGCACTTATGAAAACATTGAGAGTTGTGTGAATTGTAATTACCATAAATTCAGTTTGCTATTGTTTTGGAAAGTTTGTTGTTGTTAATAGAGACCTTCGTACTGCCGTTTTCATTTGAGTTTATCAAAAGAATTTGTGAAACGACCATTTGAGAATTGCCCTTTTTTCCATATACATACACTGGTAAGAAAAAGTTTTGGAACATTGATATTTTGCTTCGAAAAATTTAAAACATTCCTTTTTACAGCGTTGATTTCAGTTATTAACTGATATGATTTCTTTACTAATTTATTTTCAAAACAAGCCCGAAGTGCGACCCTTGAAGTCCACACAGTCAACTTCCCAGTAATATCTAGATAAACATTAAAAATATTGAACACAATAATAATTTTGAAAATAATATACTTTAAATAATAATAGTTAGAGGTATTCATAGCCGCAACAGGAATGAGTTAATATTATCCATATCATCTACGGAAGTATCCATTGATTACATAAGGCTTTTGATGGATTCGGGTCGATTGATTTGATCAATCAATCGGTGGGGACCTTTTCTAGGTTATTTGTTATTTTCACATCGATGCTTGAAGTACAAAAGAGCGCTAGCAAAAATGAATGCAGTTTTTGTTATTACTCTCCTTGAAGAGATTTTGACGCGTGATGGCCATTTTAAATAGTTGCCATGACTTCAGCATAATCACTAAATTTATATTTTTTCACGATTTTACACCAATGAGATTAATGATTACTATATACATTCTATTGGTAAATTTTGAATATGCAGTCAAAAATAGGTTCAATTGCATGTAAAAAGTAAAATGTTTTACAAATGATGATGGAGGAAGTAGTTGAAATCTTACGATTACAAAAGAATTAATCTACTAAAAACTACAATTTTTTATTTGATGAAAACTATTTAAACCATATGATCTTGCAAAGTATCTACTATAAAACATTTCACCATTCAAAGCGTTGATTAGGACAAATGCAAATTTGATTGAAACTTTGATGATTTTGAAAATTTATGCAGTTTTTTTAATTAAAAGACTGTAAAAACTATTAAAAATCTGCTCAAATTATGCAAATATTTTAAAATTTTGATTGAAATTACAACAATTTATTTAGAATAAAAGATATAAAGTAATATCATTCGTATGATCTCTCTTTACATGGTTAGTTTGAATGATTTTTTATTTTTTATTCAGTTTTTTTCAATTATCATGGAAAAAGTTTCACTGGTATCTCTTCAAAAACTGATAAGAATGAATAAATTTTATAAACATTCATTACTGTGTTGTGCAAATCAGGTTAAAAAAATGGTTTTTATGGAAAAACCCTAATTTTTCGCATTTTTAATTAAAAAAACGGTTGAAACGAATTTTTATAATGTTAAAAAAATCACAAAAATGTTAATACTCGTCGATTGACACCTTCATTATGCAAATATTATACCTAGTTCGTGAGATATAGTGGATGACAGAAATGACCTTGAAGATCATGATGACTGTTAATTAAGTTTTATTTTTAATTTAATGTTTTTTGTAATCAAGAGAATAAAGTTTGATGATGTTTTTACAAACACTGCTTGGAGAATATAAATTTTATAAAAATTGATTACTGTGTTCCGTAAATCAGGTTAAAAAATTATTGTTTATGAAAAAAAAACAATTTTTCGCATTTTTTTCCCTAAATTAAAAAACAGCATCAATGATTTTTTTCAAAATTTGATAGATTCACAAAAATGTTAATACGCGTCGATTGAAGCAAATCATATGTTTGGTTTGCGAGATATGCGCATGACAAATATTACATTAAAGATCATGTTGACTGTTAATGATTTTTTATTTTTTGTTTAATTTGTGTTTGTAATCATGAGAAAAAAATTTTATGATGTTTTTAACAACAACTGTTTGGAGTATATAAATTAAATGAACATTGATTACTTTGGCTTGAAAATAAGGTAAAACATTTATTGTTTTTGAAAAAAACCTTAATTTTTTGCACTTTTTTCAAAAAATTAAAAAACGCCTCTAAGAAATTTTTTAAAAGCTTGTTCGAGTCAGATAAATATCAATACGCGTCGATTGACACCTTCATCACGGAAATGGTTATGTTTGATGCGCGAAATATAACGCATGACAGAAATGACCTTCAAACGGGCTAAACAGCAAACCCCCCAACCGAAGTTTTCCAAAAACTAATCGGCTCTTAAAATTGCAAAGGCGCTTCGATTAACACCTCAACGAAGTCGATACGATTACGTGAGTTATGCTCATACAAAAAAGTGTCCACGTACGTACACACACACACATACATCTCTCTTTCTAAAAACACTTTATATATACTCTTTAGACCTCAAAACGTAAAGAAATGTTGAATATTTCAATTTCGATTTTCGAAGCGTTTACAAGAACTTCCCATATACTAGGAAGTTAATAACCTGCAGAAAACTTAAATGTTAAATTCGACATTAAAATAAATGGTCACGAAAATTGGTGTGAAGAATTTTTGGAACATAACACTAACCTCCTCTGCAAAAGTATAAGAAAACAACAATTATCAAAGGACGGATTATCAAATCTAGTATTAACACAATACCTAACACCTTCGTGCTTAATCACTTTTTTTAATGGCCGGGTAATAGACTCTACAATTTTGGCCACAAAATCTTTTGGAATCGGCCTCCATTCTGCTTCTATAGCTCGTTTTAAAACTGGAACACTCTTCTCTCTACGAAATCCCGAAAGTGTTCAATTAGGTTGAGATCCGAGCTTTGCGATGCTATTCCCATAGCATGTGGAAAGTTATATAGCAGCCAGCTACGAACAATTCACGCTTTATATTTGGGATCGCTATCAATGCAAAGAAAAAAATCATCAGCAACTCCTAAATTCTCAGCTATTTGCATAAAATTTTCAAATATTTTTTATTCATAATTGCGTTCACAAAATTTAAATTACTAATGCCATTGTAGTTTATAACTCTTCACGTCATTAAACTTTTATCACTAGGCCTTACCGAACAACTAAATTTTTATCTTCCCAGTATATGGGAAGTTCTTGTAATCCCCTCGAAAATCGAAATTGAAATTTTCAACATTTCTTTACGTTTTGAGGTCTTTAGAGTATATTTAAAGTGTTTTTAGAAAGAAATATGTATGTGTGTGTATGTACATACGTACGTGCGTTCGTGGACAATTTTTTCTACGAGCATAACTCACGTAAACAAAGTCATATCGGCTTCGTTAAGGTGTCAATCAAAGCGTCTTTGCAATCTTAAGAGCTGGTTCGTTTTTGGGACACCTCGGTCGGGGGAGTTTGTTATTTTGACCATTTGAAGGCCAATTCTGTCATGCGCTATATCTCGCGAACCAAACATACGATTTACATCGTTAAGGTGCCAATCGACGTGACATTTGCGTGATTCTATTAAATTTTTGAAAAAATTATTGCAGCCGTTTTTTTAATTTATTAAAAAAAAGTGGAAAAAAACTTAGGGTTTTTTCATAAACAATAAATTTTAAACCTGATTTGCGAAACACAGTAATCAATGTCTATAAAATATATGCACTCCAAAAAAATTTTGTCAAAAAACAGCAAAATTTTTTCTCTTGAATACAAAAAAATACATTAAAGATAAAAAATCGTTATAAGTCATCATGAATTTCAAGGTCTCATAAGTCATTCGCTATATCTCGCGAACCAAATATAATATTTGCATAATTAACGTGTTAATCGACGCGTATTTACGTTTTTGTGAGGTTTTTAAATTAATAAAAGGTATCACTGTTATGGGAACCTCTCATTATTATTATTTCAAGTAACATTATTTTCATTATTATTTTTGTGTTTAACATTTTTAATATTTATGTAGATATTATTGAGAAGTTGACCGTGTGGACCTCAAGGGTCGCACCTCGAGGCTTGTTTTTTAAATTTTCTTTTCTCCATACTTTTACCTTTTAGGTGTCACTGTCAAATAAATTTAACTTCTTTCATCAGCAAAAAACTAGCTAAGTTTAGTTTACTATGGGACTTTGTTTAATTTTCCTAACAATAAATTTTTGACCACTTTTTGTTTTTGTTTTTTGAGTCGTTCAGAACGTGGTTTATCCTCGATAACATCTCCTTCCAAATATTTTTTACAGATATTACACAATGTGATTTCTCGTAAAGTCTTGCTATTTTGGCGATGATAAATAGCCAAGCTAATACACCCTTTACACGTATTTCGACCAGTTTTAACTATATTTATAAAAAGTTTAAATGCTAACACGTTCGATGAGCTTCTTTCAGAATCAGGCGCATCAACAAAATCAAGCAATGAAACCAAAAACAAATTTAATATTTCCTAGAAGCCCGACGATGAGTAAACGTTATATTTCCCGTTATTTTCAGTTAAGGGGTTATACCTATGTGAAGGCTAAAAAAACAACCCTTTTTTCAAGATTTTTTTTCAAGGATTTTGGAAAAAAGCTTTTATAAATAATATATCAATATAAAGGGCAACTTTTCGGGAGTGCAAAAAAAAAATTTTATTTTAAATTTAATACAAAATGGTGGCTGTAGTGCACGTCGAAGTCACTAGTATTTACAAAAGACGTTCTGCGGCCGGACAACAACAACAATGAAATTTTTTTTTCATAAACTCCATGAGTTTTGCTAGTGAAGTACACACGATAATAGTTTAATATCAATTTTTCGCAAAATGGCGACCATTTAACAAAAAAATTGCATTTTCGACCCAAAAAATGACTTCAATTGTTTATAACTTTTTTTAAACAAAACCAATCGCTAAAATCGTGTGTACTTCACTAGATAATCATATCAAGAAGCTACAGTTATAACGGCAAGTCATTCGGATGAAAACTGAAAGAGTTTCGTTTCCGGCAAATTTCAAAAATACACTTTCGAGATAAACGCGTTCGAAGTTTCAAAACCTTATAAAGTTGTGAATTTTCAAAATTTTACTATATACAAATTTTTCAACCATTACTCTGATATCCCAGCACCATACAGTTGGCCTTCCAAGACCGTGGATTTCTCCTCCTCGTCCTTTCTTGATGCTAAAAGGCCGCGTCTCGTCTCTTTTACAACGTCGGAAATTGAGCGCTCAGCAGCCTTTATTCGCTCGGCGTCTGTTTCTAAGCAGAAATTGCAAAAATTAGGTCCTGCAGTCAATCCTAATGAGTCTCAAACGAATGGCAATTAGGCGGACGCCTTTTGCTGATCTTGCTGCGCTTCTGCGATGAACTACTTGCTTTACTGCCTTTACGGCCACTGAACAGTTTACTACTCATTTCTAACACTTTTTTATACAAAACAACAGTAAAAATATCAATCAAACCATAGTACTTTAACCTCAAATGCAGCGTGTAGTCGATCGAGTAAACAGAAGCTCTCCTAGCGTCGTTTACGAAGGAACGTGCCCTATACAGTGTATATTAATTACTATATAGTATAAAGCGAGCAAATTTTACGTGTTTCGAGCATTGGAGTTGCTTCAGAAAATTGATTCTCAAAATTTTTCTGGTGTATATTAGTATTTGGACCTTTTTGATTTCAATTCTAGGGATGTGTTAGCATACTTTTAGCCAATAAAAATAAATTGGAAAAAAAATTAAGCCACATAGGTATAACCCCTTAAATTCCTCTCAACTACATAAATGCGTTCCAAACCCTTTCACACCATTTTTTGGAGATTATGTTCAGATTTATCGATTTATTTTAAAGTTGAGTTTTCTTTAGTTCATTTTGAGAAAAGATTAATAAATAAATTATTTTAGTTTATAAGTAAAATCAATGCTGTAGAGAGAAAAGTTATATTTTGATTATTTAAAGCAAAATATCAATGTTCCGAAACTTTTTCACATCAGTGTATGTATCTATCATGCCCCTTTTGTTGGAGGTAGGTGCGTGACATTCTAATGAAAGTAATCAATCAATACATTATCATATTAGACAAATAATTTTCCTGTGGCGTACTCAGAAAAGAGGAGTTGTTAGTAGAAATTAAGATCTGCTTATGTACCTATTTTCCTTTACTACCAGAGCTCCTCGACAGGCTGAACTAATTTTAAGGTTTTTATACTGTGGATTCAGCATAAAAAGAGAAACAGCATCGAAGGCATCGCGAGTTTATGTTCATTATCATTAATTTCCTGTTTTACCCATAATACAATGCTTCCTAAATACCATTCATTCATTGATCATGAATCCGTGAAAGTAAGCTGGAACCATTGTTTTGAAAAGTTTCGTTCAGATAAGATAATATCTCGTCAAGTTATTAAATTTTACGTATTGATGTATTCGATGTTTTGATGAAACATCATCAGTGAAAAAATGATAATGTGAAAACATTTGAATAGTGTTTGTGGGCATGCAAACCATCAACTTTCCATTGAAATTGTTTAAACACCAATGAGGAGAGATGTACTGTGCTGTGAATAATTATAGACTCAACTATATTTTTGAGTCTCTCTTAAAAACAGGAAATTATTTCAAATAACGGTTGATTTTATTTTATAATATGCATTTAAGAAAATATAGTAGGGATGATAGGTTGATTATATTCCTTTCGAAAATCAAATAAAAAAAACCTAAAAATTCGCTGTAAAATCTGTGAAAAAGTTTAAAGGCAGTGTAATGTTTGTTAAGTTTTTCATTTAATACTTAGTACATTTGTCATTGTTTTTGATTACATCTAAAAATAGACTTGAAACGCTATTAACCAGACTATTTAATACGCTATCTGATACCTCGTTCCAGGCTACTTTTACTCTTTCCTTCAGTTCTGCTACATTTCAATGGATGACTTCTCCTGGTCGTAGACTCTCCTCGCTAAGATGTCCCACAAATGTTCTATTGGGTTTAGGTCGGGACTTAACGCTGGCCATGGTAACAATTGGATTCCATAATCCTGAAACAACTTTTTTTGTGGAGGCAGCCGTATGGATAGATGCATTATCCTGCTGAAAAATAATGTTTTCGTCTTCCGCTAGTGTCACAAAAGGCAGAAAATTATCCTCTAGTAACTCCTGATATCCAACAGCATCAAGTCTACCATTGACGTAGGCTATTTCGCACCTAGCATGTTTTCAGAACCACCTCCCTGTGCACTTCTTGGCATGATTCTTCTATCCTTTCGTAAATCGTGCCAGTAGTAGTTAAACCCATCGGATCCATTGAGATTGAACTTTTTCTCGTCGCTGATCCCAAATGGTTCTTTTTTGGATGAAAATTTCCGTCGTCGATTTGACGTTCCGTCAATTTGGGTTTTTGCAAACTTTTGTGGTATTTAAAGTTTTTGGAGGATGCAGCCCATTTTCTAACTAAGCTCGGATCATATTGCAAGTTTAACCGGCTAACAATTTTCGATGATGCAGTTCTTGTGTTCGATAGTTCTCTTAAAACTGCGCATTTCACACTAGACGAATATTTTAAAGGACGTCCAGATGACTTCTTTCCCTCATAAGTCTCGATTCCAAGCTTCAACAAATTTTTAACTACACTCTGCGATCTTTTAATTTCACTTGTGATTTCTCTCCGAGTTTTTCCACTGTTTCATCAATCAATAATTCCATGTTTTTCAATATCACTTAGTTTTTTCTACGGGGCATTCTAGGGGTCGACAAAATTTCAAAACTCTCAAAAAATATGCTTGCACATCTTCACAGTGTTAAAATACTACATAAAAACACAAATCACAGCTGCAAAAGGACACCTTTGGGATTTTTACCTTGTACTTAGCGTGGTTGAAAGAAAGGGAAAGGCAGATGTTTGAATGGATTTCCTGGGAATCCCAAAATAACATGTTCAGGCAAAAAAAATCATTTCCTATAAATGCTTTAGAAAAAATTCCAAAAATATGTTTGAGTCTGTAATTATTCACAGCACTGTAGAAACACTTTACCATAATCTCTTCTTCATTAATTTTTGATGCTAAAGGATATCATGGATATGCGCTTTATGCGACTCTTATCAGCGTTGACAAGCTTAGATCGATGGACACAATTAAAGTGATATTTCGAAACAATTATCGGTGGTTTGAATGGAATAACAAAAAGCAGATTACAAATTGAACGGTTCATCAAACACATCGTGTCTTGATTGAAATGAGGCAACATATAATCAATTTGGACTGTGGGAACAGATTATTGATGAATTTTTACCGTAGCTACTATTGAAAATTAATACGTCTTGGTATATTAGAACGTTTTATTTTACAGGACATTTTACCTTTGCTTCAAATTTTTCAATCGATTTTTGAACTACGTCTGCTCAACCGATTTTTATGAAAGTTTGTATACGTACTCAGTCTCGAGTACGATACAACATTATGTAGTATGTACAATGATAACAATAATAATAAAAAACTTCAGATATTGCATAATCCTGCAGAGATCATTTTAAAATTTATAAAGCGGCAGTTTGATTGAATTTAATTGTGGGGTAATCATACTGTGCTGTACAGTTAAAAAGTTTTTTCACATATTTTATTAGTATAGGGAAATGTAAACAATATTTTGCTTATTTTAATTTACGAAAGGCTAACAAGATTACAAGATTTCTGTAAATAATGTGATTTTTTTCTATTCAATTTACAGCTCATGATGTAGAAAGGCCAGTCTATTGTGTCACTCCAATTGTTGAGAATCCTACAACTCCATATATACCATAAGCAAAAGTGCTTCCGTTCGCCTTTAGGAATGTTAGTCTGATGGAAATAACTTTTTAGCGCATATCTACTTTAGCACATCCTGTGATCATTATAAGAACGAAACATGTTTATTAACATTATTTTTAACCTCATTACTTTAAACAGTGCATAAATTATAGTTTAAGACCTTCATTTTGTATGGAAGTGTGATTATCAATGATAATATGTTTCTATTCTATTAATTAAATAGACGAAACACCGACATATATAACCAAAATATATAGATATTTATGATTTAACATAGTTTTGCATGTTTTATAAGAACTAGTACCATGAGATTCGATGTTAGATTATGATTGTTTTAGAAGGAGATCGCAGCATTTGTAAAGTTCATTCCTTTGTTTCATTTATGTTCGTAATCAAAGTTTTTTACGCTGCGAAGACATTCTTGACGTGGTAAGGATCACTTGCCATTAACTTTTTTTTGTTTGTACTGTGAATAGTTTTGTCAAATATTACCAACATTTTGATTTTCGAATCGGTAAGATCATTTTAAAACATTTTATCTCTCAAAGTATTGACAAAAGTGTAAATTGGACCGACTTAAAATAAATCAATTTTTGGAAAAAAATATTCCGCCGTTTTTGATTTGAAAAGCAAACCAAATTAATAAAAACGTAACCGAATACAAAGAAACTTTAATCAAATGATAATTAATATCATATTCTTCACAAGTAACCGTGAAAGAAAGAAACCGTATACGTGTTAAAACAATGAAAATTACCGAACCGAAAGAGATGAAAATGAAAGAAAGCTTTAAAGGGAGAATTATTAATAAGAATAACTAGCAGCTAATTGTCTATATCAGTTGAATTTTCCATTGAAATCTTTTGTTTTCATTAAGGAATCACCTTAGGTAAATACATTTTTGTTAAGTCAATTTTTCCAATCCGATTTTTAGGAAAGCAACCTATGGAAAAATAATAGCTAAAATCGACGATTTACATATTTTATGTTGAATGCTCACCAGTAATCGTGCCAAAAACAAAGAAGTCATACTGTGAAGAACAGTTGCGAAAACATTACATCCAATACGCCACAAGAAAATAATGAATCCGATAATGGTAATGGTTTAGTTGTAAAGAACTAAACCTGTTTACACCGCCATGATAGTAAATAGTTTTGTCATCATTCGTGATTTTTACCATTATCGGGTTCAAAATCACGTATTTTTTCGTACATTTCAAAATTATCTCCGGAACGTAGTTTGGACAAAATCACGAATCAAAACTAAATAGTAAGTTCGAAATCCAATTCATTGAATACTAACCAAAAACTTTAAAACCAGTAATGAAAACAATGGCGTGTTATAGTATTTTTACACAGCCACGAAATTATAAAGTGTTGGCACCATTTGTGGCTTTGATCATTATCGGGTTGAAAACATGTATTTTCCCATACATTTCCAAACCATCTCCGGAATAAAGCTACGAATCAAAATTATTGCTGCCATGTGCAGTAGATTTCTTATATTCACCACACTAGTTGACAAAATATATCAAGCAAATATAGTGCTCCCAACAAGAAGTTGTTTAACAGAAGTAAAATAAATCGTATTCAAACAGACGTGATTGCAAAGAACTGCTTCAAACATATTTTCATGGATTGTCTCTTTGATTTTCAGAGGGGAGTAATGACATTTAAACATCTTTTTCTGACAGTCAAGCTGCTATCCAATCACTATCCAGCGTGCATACCTCATCTAAAGTTGCTATGGAATGCCGCTCACAACTGAACGTGATGTCTCTTCACTGGGAAGTTATTCTCTGCCGGGTACCAGGGCATAGTGATATACCTGGAAACTGCGAAGCAGATGTTCTAGCGAGAGCTGGCACCGAGCTTCAGGAATATACACTTACACCCAAAGTAGGCCAACCTCTAACCTCCATAAAACTAGGATTTAAGCAGCACTACATGGAGGCTGCTTGAAGAAACCTGTAGCACAACCAGGCAAACTTGGCACGCCCTTCCTGGACAAACTCACGGAAGTAGCTGATTTAGACATTGGATGCATTGCCGGCTTTATTCGAGAATCTGGATGGTTCTCATCATCCCGCAGGTTCTACTGCCGTCCTTATCTTCTGTGGTATCACAATGGGCCTCTCGTGGCCTAAGTGAGTCACCTTTATATAAAAAGGGGCTGCCACTACAACCAACCAACCAACCAACCAACCAACCAATGACATTCCTGCGATTATCTTTACTCATAAAATCTTTCACAAAGCTGTTGAATACGTCTATTTGACAAACAAAATCATCTCGACCCAATGTAAACGACATTTCGAAATGCTTCAATCATAAATACATATTTTCGGGATATTGTAAAAGCTATAAGTGTCGTTTAGGGTTAACTTTTACGAGAGTACGACCAGAACCCTGAACTATCCTTACAAAGGAAGAAGAAGAAAGCAAAACAGTATGAGAAATCGTCTCGAAACGGAAAGGGCTTTCGAAGCGAAGAGAAGGAATTTCGTTCACTGTCAAAGAGTTCATTGGAAAAATCGGATTGAGCATCTCTTTGAGACGGAAAGTGTCCCCGGTAATTGATGGTTTTAAGCTTTCATGAAAGTAAACCCATTAATTAGATTGAGACTGCAAGATCCCAAGACATCATCTAGCTCAAGGGTAGGCATGCATTTTTTATCTTAATTGTTTATAATTTATGCGAAGCGATGAATATCTTTTTGTTTATATGATGTTTGAAATAATAAAGTTGAAAACTTTTCTACAACTCCGAAATTCAGTTGAAAAATAAATAACAAGTAAAAAGTGCGTATATTCATTTATTTGGAAGGTTTCTTCGGTTGTTTTTATCTTTAGAAATACATGCACTCAATGACAAGAACTTTTTTGTCTGATATGCAGTCCGTTTTGAAGGAATAGAGCAAAGGGGTTTTATGGCGGTCAATAAATTATACTAAGATACTGATTAACGTTTCGTGATTTTTTGAACCAATGAACTAAACTATGTTCAGTTGTTAGTATAAATTGGACGTAAAGTGTGAATCTCCAGTATAAGTTTTCTAAAGTAAGTTGAAAAACGAGCAAAATTGGTGTGGGGGTACGAAAATTTATGGTTAAATTAAACGAAGAAGATAAATCTTACAAAACTATAGTTGATTCAATAGGTATTAGTAAATCCGCAGTGCAAATTGTTATAAAGAATTTTAACGCAACAGAGAAATACGAAAATAAGCCAAGAAGTGGTGTATTATAAACGAAGTCACAAAAACCCGAAAGTAGCGGCACAGTATTGGATGAAAAAGCTTCGTTTTCCATCTGAAACAACAGTGCATTCTAAAACTATTCGATGTGTGCTACGAAAAGATGAATGCAATAACAGAGTTCCGAGAAAAAGCGGTGGATTACAGAGGAAACTCGCAGGAAGAGATTGCAATTCGCAAGAACTCGCGCAGATAAAGAGGAAGAGTTCCGGAAAATCATCCTTTCGCCAGAAGAAGTCAATTTTAACATATTTGGATACGATAGCAAACAGCGAGTTTGGCGTAAAAAAACCAAGGGGATGAATCCTGAGAACATAATCCCAACCGTAAAGCGTGGTGGTGGTTTAGATATGGTTTGGGCTGTAAGACGGCTGCTGGAACTGGTAAATTGGCATTCGTCAAAACAACTATGTCTTCCTCGAGGTACTGCAAGATAATGTATCTGCAGTCTGCTGAGCTATTGGGTCTTCACGGAAATTGATACTTCCAATAAGACAACCATCCAAAACATACTGCTGCAATTATTCGTGAGTGGCTTCCGTATATAGTACCTTATAAGTTGCAATTTCCTCATCAGAGTCCAGATTTAAACCCTATAAAATATTATTGGGATGAGCTGGGTGACGGGTGAGGACACAAAATATAACGGGAAGATCCATTCTTAAGGAGAAATTTGAGGGTCGAGTAAAGCGAAATATCAGCTGAAATCACTAATCGATTAGTAAAATTGTTGCCGAGAAGACTGCAAGATGTCATCAAGTGAAAGGAGGCCCTACGAAATATTTAGGACTATTTTCAAATACGTTACGATAAATTAAGTAGGTCTATGTATACTTTTGTGACCTTTGAAATTGATGTTTTTATTTTTTCTTCAACTGAATACATAGCTCATTCAAATAAATTGTTTTACTTTTGTTAATTCCTCTTATACATTTCTCCAAAAATGACAAATCTAGCCCTGGCTTCCTGTAAGCCTCGAAATGTTATATTTCCAAAAGGTATGTATACTTTATTGTTCAACTGTTCATTGTAAACCGTTTCGGTGTTTTCCAAGCGTCACTATTTTCACTGTGCACAGGCACACTCGATTATTTTAACATAACAAACATAAAAAGTCCATATTGCGAGATATTTAAGGTAAAAGGAAAAGATATCAGTTTTCTGCAAATATTTCGCTTTCTCTTGATTCCTTTGTTAACTGGCCAATATTACAGTGGCGGCTGCTGCGATAACAAAGCCTTTTTTAATTGCCATCTTAGACCAAAATATTGAAATTATAGCTCCACAGAGGTGCTGTAAAAGATTTTAAACGTTGTTAATCACGGCTATATACTAGTTAAGTTATGTATCTGAGCTATGTATAGTGGAGCTATAAAATTTTGCTAAATAGGTGGACTATACAGGGTGTTTTGTATTCGTTGGCATAAAATGACACCACGTATTCTTTGAAGTGTCCCGAGAAAAAAATCGTATCGGAGGGGGGTGGTAAATCCGAAGGGGTTTCGAGATATAGGAGGGGGAAGTACCCCGCTCCATAACCACGACCTGGCACGTGTAAATCGTCATAACTACTTTATTTTTATGTGTAGACTTTTGAAAAAGAATGCGTTCGATAGCCTGTCAATGTATCTTTTTAGAAATGTATTAACAAGTGCCCCCAGTGCTGCCAGTTTTACACGAAAAAATGAGAATCTTAAAACAACCGGAAAAAAATTGCTAATTTTGACTTTCGCGACCGTGTTAAACGCTAAAGTGATGTCCTAACCTATAAAAATTCTTATCTTGACAGAAAGCCGTACTTTCTGCTTGAATGCTTCCGAAGAAAAAGGTTGCCGATTTTCCTTTGTTTCCTTCGAAAAATAGAAAACTCATAATTTGTGTAATCCCTCGGAATTAGCCGAACGTCATAAAATTTTATTATCTACCTGGCATAATCCCACAGTGAAAAGATTTCGAGTGATTGGTTTTCTTCATGCTATTTGTTGGAACTGTTTTAGTATTGAAGGGTTTTCAAGCTGAGATAATTAAAATCCAACGTTTTGGGGATGGCATAAAGTTAATGTTTAATAATTAGCACCTTATAATACAAAGGGGTATAAATGTTGTGTCGAAATGCTGCATAACTTAGTCGAATCGTCAATTGAAAAGAATCAAGGAGTGCTTATTTCTAAGCATATACAATCATGGCTAACTTTACCAACGAGGAATATGCTGACATGCATTACATTTAAGGATTTTGCAATGGCAATGCCGCATGTACACAGGAGGAATATGATACGAGGTACCCGACCCGACGATTACCGGATATATGAGATCCCAGAGTAACCAAGGCCACCTCTCTATAGCGTAGATTCAGCAGAAACATGTGAGCAGGCGTACTGGGGCGAAGGCTAATTGGACCATTTCGTTTGCCAGATAGGCTGAATCCTGCCGGATATCTAAATTTTTTGGATAACGAGTTACCAGCTTTATTGGAAGATATACCAATAATCAATTTGAACAGCTTGTACTACCAACACGATGGTGCTCCAAGCCATACTGGCCAAGAAATCACCCATTTACTTGCCTCAAACTATCCAGGAAGGTGGATAGGTCGAAATGGTCCAATTAGCTGGCTACCCCGGTCTCCAGATCTAGCTATCCTTGATTTTTATGTGTGGGTTGCAATGAAGCAAGAAGTTTACAAGACACCTGTGCCATCAGTTCAAGAATTAGATTTAAGAATTGAGGCAGCTAGTGAAAACATAAGATAGGAACTCATGCATTTCGATGTAGTCACAGAAATCAAGAAAAGAGCACTTCTTTGCATTTCTGTGGAAGTAAAACAACCTAGAACAGTTTATGTGATCACAAGTCATTCTGTTGTTTAATGATAAGTTCAAAATAAATTGTAACTTTAGATCTTTAGTTATTATTTTCCATAATAAAGTAAGTCAGCAAAATTTCACAAAATTTTAGTTTTCTATTTTTCGAAGGAAACAAAGAAAAATCGGCAACCTTTTTCTTCGGAAGCATTCAAGCAGAAAGTAAGCCTTTCTGTCAAGATAAGAATTTTTATAGGTTAGGACATCACTTTAGCGTTTAACACGGTCGCGAAAGTCAAAATTAGCAATTTTTTTCCGGTTGTTTTAAGTTTCTTATTTTTTCGTGTAAAACTGGCAGCACTGGGGGCACTTGTTAATACATTTCTAAAAAGATACATTGACAGGCTATCAAACGCATTCTTTCAAAAGTCTACACATAAAAATAAAGTAGTTATGACGATTTACACGTGCCAGGTCGCGGTTATGGAGCGGGGTACTTCCCCCTCCTATATCTCGAAACCCCTTCGGATTTACCACCCCCCTCCGATACGATTTTTTTCTCGGGACACTTCAAAGAATACGTGGTGTCATTTTATGCCACCGAATACAAAACACCCTGTATAGCTGATTTGCTTCATTATGTAAACGCACCTTAAGATAATTTTGCCACAAGTCATTTGCAGTATCGTTTGTTACAATCTATGTAAATATATACACTGGTAGAAGTGTTGCTTCATATCCAAATTTATGTACCAATTTAAAATGTACATAATTATTGTCATCTCAGCGATTGCCGAATTTTTTTTTTGGGTAGGGTTGACGAATTGATTAAAATCTTACCGAAGAAATATGGTCGTTGTGTTTTTTCTGAACAAATGACAAAGGTAGTTCCAAATTGAAGCGACAAGTTTTATTTAAGAAGTTTTTGTCAGCAGGATAACATTCATGTCATAGCATAGCACACAAATGAAATGTATTTTGTTGAGATAAAAGTAATTACATTCTTCATCATTTGAATGCACTTAATATATATATGTACTAGAAATAAAATTCAGGCCACAATTCGGAACACAGCACGAATATCACCACTGTGCAACATTAAAGTATCAATCTCTTTTCACTGGCGGACATAAGATACAACATTACTATACTATGAATATTTGCATTATATAGTGTTTACGTACCTAAAGGGAAATATCTAATAGCTCATTCAACTACAAAGCAGTAAAATTTTTGACTTTCGTCATATTTCACTCGAGAAAACAGCTATCAAATAAAAATAAATAAATAGTAATTATCTTCAAAATGATAACTTCTCGTACATTAACAATATTTGTCATGAATGTTTTTGTTGAGTGCGAAAAAAATTCTGTTGACAATATTTACAAGAATACTATGAATTCATTTCGTAAATTTGATTAAGCTGTGAAAACAAAAACATTGAATACAATGAACTTTGGAACCTTGAAGATAATGGTGTTTATTTCGAATTGAATGGTGCATTGATTCGAGCGATATTTTGTCCAATGTCTATGATATTACTCATTGCCAAACTAAATTCAACCCCCCAATATAATCGTCGGTGCGGCAAGCGCATTATCTTTTTCCTGTCAGATAATGTTTCAAATATATCTAGTCCTACATTAACATTTATCAAATAATAACAAAATTCCATAGCAGGCAAACATTTTTGTGGAACATCTCTTCGTGATCGTTTTCTGAAGAAAGAAATTTTTGGAGCTATTGCACATTTTGTTTTTCGCTTTTTATTTTCGTGTGTACTTGTTTGCACCCTAAATATTTAAAAAATTATTTCCACACAAGAACGTATCGTACATTCTGTCTTTTCGATTTAACGTGCGAAAAAACGAGTGTGTAAATGGGTTATCAATAATAAGCGACTTGTCTATATGCGTTTAGTCTGTGGAGGCCAGGGTGATCATCCCTCTCTAGAAAGCTGGTCACCATCCTTTGAAAAAAAACATACAATATAACAAAGTTTTAAAATAAGTAATCATTCGCTTAATGAAGGATAGGGAAATTACAAATTTGTTGATTAATTGCTTCGTCGTTACTTGTACAAAAATTACGCATCTACCCATCACACAAATTACTTTATTATCAGATGTTGTGCTAAGTTCGGCTTATTTAGAAAAATTAAACCAAAAAAATTAAATTACTTTCCATCAGTAAAAACTAGTTTGACCATCCAGCGTATTTTTTTGTAGTTTGCGTAGCTAGTAGGCTTATGTGTTAGTGGCAGCGTTGTCAATCAAAAATCCTTTGAATAAAATACATGAATTATCTTTTGTGGCCTATTAGTATTACTAGAGATATGCAGGGAACCATCATTCATTTTAGCTGATTTTTACCGGGTAATTGAGTTTGACGTTACCGAAGCGTCGATTTTTTTTTACAAAAACAAATACACAGACTATCTTCATGCATTTTTATGACAAACAGTCCTGTAAAATGGTCCGGATTCTGCCGTCGACCGTACATTTTAGGCTGACATGCTGATTTTTACTGCAATGTGTGGCCAATTCCATACTTAGCTTAAGTTCAAGCTTCACCATCTTGAAAAAAATAGTGAAACATCTCCATATCTCAGAAACCATAACTCTCACAAGAAATTTGTATATGGCAAACTTGTGTAAAATTGAATTTCAAGCAACTTGCACATACATCATATTTACGTGGTGTCACTATCAAAATAGTTACACGCCAAAAAAAGGGGCGATCATCTCCCGAGCGCCACAACTTCTCTGTTTTCACGATGAGCTATTTTCTGTTTTCAAGATGATGCCCAGAGGATGGAAGCCGCCATCCTAGAAACTTGAACTTAAAGGGTCTTTGAGGTTACGATTTTCACACAAAATGAACCATTTTTCGATAGATAAAGGTATCATTTTGAAATTTTATACTTATGTTAATTGGTACTTTGGGTGTACAAAAATATTTTTAACTATGGGAAGTTCTTGTAATCGCTTCGAAAATTGAAATTGAAATTTTCAACATTACGTTTTAAGGTGTATAGAGTATATATAAAGTGTTTTTAGAAAGAGAGATGTATGTGTTTGTGTGTACATACGTGCGTTCGTAGACAGTTTTTTCTACGAGCATAACTCACGTAAACAAAGTTGTATTGATTTCGTTGAGCTGATTAGTTTTTGGGACACTTCGTTCAGGAGGGGTTGTTGTTTTGACCATTTGAAGGTTATCTCTGTCATGCACTATATCTCGCGAGCCAAACATGGAATTTGCATGATTAAGGTGTCTATTCTATTCTATCAAATTTTCAAAAATCGAATCACTGGAGCCGTTTTTTTAATTTATAAAACAAAGTCCAATAAACAATACATTTTTAACCTGATTTGCGAAACACAGTAATCAATATTCATAAAATTTATACATGCGCTCTTCACTAAAAAAAACAGCACAACTTTTTCTCATGACTACAAAAAAATTTACATTAAAAATAAAAAATCGTCATAACCTTCAAGGTGTAAAAGATTGCTCGTCGCAGGAGATTTCTCTGTTGCCTGTTGCCGAACGCCGGATCTTGTATTTTTCGAGGGAGATCCGTGCGCTGTATAAGTAAAGCGCACTTTTACTGAGGGAACAGGGTTATATTGGGGTACCTACCGGCAAGTTAATTGCCACATGTCTGGCGCAGGATTCAAGATCCAAGCTAGCCGATATTTTTACTACTTTTTTATTAAGCGACTGGTTACGCTATAATTGTAGCGCTTCTAAAGCCAAGCTACGGCTCGAGCGTTTTGCCAAACTACGGCAACAATGAATTAATTGAAACGAGTCAAAGTACGACTATGACTATATTTTCTTTTCTACAATTTCCTTTTATACAATTTTTACAACTTAACATATAATCCCTACTCTAATATTTTATTCTACTTAATACATAATCCCTACTTTAAAACTGGAAGAATTGAATATAATAAATTCATTCTACCAATCAAAATATCGATCAGCATTTTTCCATATGACCCAATTTAAAATGCAACACTCATAAAGTCCATGAGTAATGACTACTCAGGTTTCTTCACAAAGGGTACATGCACTTTGTGTGTAAGTATGTAGTACATTGCTTAGTCTAGCACGATCGCAATGGGCTAGTATGAAAATTCATTCATGTGTCTATTTTTAGTGACAACATGAATTGGACTTTCGTATGAGTAGATTATGTGTAATGCAAAACGAGTATGCAAAGTGAGCATTACAAAGTGATCGTAAATTATGCATTTGTATAGTCTACGACTGCTCGTTAATTATTGATTTGTGGGTTTAGTTTATAGTAAAATGCTGATTGATTGTGTAGATCCACTACAAAGGTCATTTATGTCATTCACTATATCTCACGAACCAAATATGATATTTGCATCATTAAGGTGTCAATCGACGTGTATTAACAACTTTGAGATGTTTTTAGCTATATAAAAAGTCGTTTGATCTGTTTTTTTTGATTTAATAAAAGAAAATGCTAAAAATTAGAATTTTTTCATAAAAAAATAATTTTTAACCTGATTTGGACAGCTCAGTAATAAACGTTTATAAAATTTATACATTCCTATCAGTTTTTGAAAAGAAACCATAAGAACTTTCCTCCATGATTCTGAAAAAAAACTAAATTAAAAATAACAAATCATTCAAAGTTACCATGTAAAAAGGGTTCAGACGAATGATATTACCTAATATCTTCTATTCTCAGGACTTTGTTGTAAAGTCAATCAAAGTTTCATATTATTTGCATAGTTTGTGCAGATTTTTGATTAATTTTAATAAAAACCAACAAAATTTCAATCAAATTTTCATCTGTGGTAATGAACGCTTTGAATGTTGAAATGTTTTGTAGTCGATATTTTACAAGATTATATACTTTAAAAAGCTTTAATCAAATAAAAAATTGTACTTTTTAGTAGATTTATCATTTAGTGTTCACAAGATTTCAATTACATCCCCCATCATTATGTGTAAAACATTTTACTTTTTACATGAAATTAAACTGATTATTGACTGCATATTCAATGTTTTTCAAGATCAACTGAAAATAAGAAATAACTCTTAGTCTCATTGATGTAAATTCGTAAAAAAATATAAAGTCAATGGTTATGCCGAAGTCATGGCAATTTTCAATAAAATTATTTAAAATGACCACCACCTCTTCAGTGGGTGTAAGAACAAAAACTGCATTCATTTTTGCTAGCGCTCTTTTGTCCTTCAAGCGTCGATATAAAAGTAATGTAAAATTAATCCGCATAGATATTCAATCAAAACAATCCATTTCCATCCACCAAAAGCTTTACGTAAGGAATGGACGCTCCAGTTGATGATATGATTGATATAAACTCATTTCAATTACTGTTATGAGTACCTATTATTATGATTATTTAAAGTAGGATTATTTTCATAAATATTTTTGTGCTGAATATTTTTGATATTTATGTAGATATTACTGGAAAGTTCCTCGTGTGGACCTCAAGGGTTGCACCTCGCGGCTGGTTTTTAGATTTTTTTATTGTTGTTTTTACCCATATTTTCTTTTAAAAACACATCAAAAAAATAACGGTGGATGTGATTTCAGGTGACTGGATCATCTGGAAACAAAAAAAAACACGCCAAACCAATCCTTGTTTAAGTGCATATGGCAGGTATCGGAGTGATTTTTTTCATTAACGAAACCTGTAAAAAAAATTTTTTTAATTTTTTGAAAAATTATAACTTAAACGACCCCTTTAATTAACGAAATAATTGGCCACACATTGCAAAATAAGTCTGCCAGCTTAAAATGTACGGTTAAACTCCCATTTGACGGGACCTAAAGTAATGCCTTTAATACATGATATGTTCTAAGATGTCAACGTACTTTTCCTTAGTTAATATGGTTAATATTTCTTCTATATGGCTGTTCCAGTCCAACATCGAACCAGGAGAAACATTCGCAAACACTGCTGGAGCCATTGCTGTGCTTTACAACAGATAAAGTGCAGCGAGTGTCGAATTTCCTATTTCTTGGTCGTCTTGGTCGTATGGCACACTCCAGGTGGCTGGCAATTTGTGGATTTGACAAGCCTAACTCTCTCAAGTCTACCTATATAATCTTTTGTCTAACTAGATAAATGGAAGTCTTTGCCTTTCCCATTATTTTCGAAACTAAAACATCTTTTTAAAACTTTGAAAATCATGTTTAAACTGCAACGAATGCAACTGGCTTTTTCAAACCGATCATATCGTATTTTCTTGCCATTCCATTTATAGTAACATACAGTGTTTCTAATTACGTATCCGTTACAAGTCTTGGATTTTTCAGGACTTTGTCGTTCTATTATCCTCATATAGGAAGCATCGTCCAACATTTTGCCTCCCTTATATGTCATGAATCTGGTAAAAATAAATCTTAGACGAATGAGATATTTCGAAGGATTAATTGACAAAGTGGGCTTTTTTTAAGTAGACTACAAGTGTTTCTAATTATATTTCCGCAGCAGTACATATAAATGATTCAAAAGTACGTATGGTATTACCCCTTCGACTGTCTAGCTGGGTCGTTTTCGTCCGAGCGAAAATTAAAAGTTGTTGTAACTTTCCAAAATTGTAATGGAATGTTGCACACTATTGAAGGCGATGTCGCTTTACTGTGAAGTAATTTTTTGCTGGGTGTCGGGTCACAGTGATATACCTGGAAACTGCGAAGCTCATGCCCTAGCTAGAGCTGGCACTGAACTCCAGGATTATACACTAACACCCCAAGTCGGCCATCCGTTGGCCTCCGTCAAGCTAAGTTTCAAGCAGTACTACATAGAGGCTGCAAATAGGACCTGGCTGCTGGAAGAAACCTGCAGGACAACCAGGCAAACTTGGCACACACTAAGCTCAAAGCGCACCAGGCAGCTCCTCAACTTGAGCCGTGAAACATTAAGTTTCATCGTATCCGTGCTGACGGGGCATTGTCTCATTGGCAGACGCAGAAAGACTGGATGTCTTTCCATGATTTCTGCCGCAGCTGCAGATCGGAGGAGGAGGATGAAACGATCCAACACTTTCTGTGTGAATGCCCAGCACCAGTGGCGGCTCGTCAGATGAGGCAACTTAGGCGGCGCCTCACCTTATATTTTTGCTAATAATAATTCAATATTTTACTTAGCCGCCAAGCTACTGTGCGCTCCCATCCCATCATTAAATAATAAATTTGGACACCCACATGTACTTATATAGCAGTGTAACATACACGCTAGTGTTCTAACTTTCCATATGTATCATTCGCTACTTCTTGCCGATACACAAAATTGATCATGAGGCGAAACCGTCGGAGCCTCAGTTTCGCAGCTTCAATGGGATTATTTTTAGAAACGGCTGCCCTACGATCTAGTCGTTTCTATGGCTATAACTGAGGGGACGAAATGTTCGCCTCTACTCGAAACAATGCTCTCAGTTTACTAGTTTTATGCTTGCTGGAAATGAAAAGTTCTTGATCGATTTCCAAAATTCAACACTGACAGCACTGATAGTTATTCGGAAAGAAAATATAGTAGGTGTAAAGAAAATCGCAAAAATCGGTTTCAGAGCGCGATCGATGTTCGTGTGTGATAATCGTATTTTTTAAAGTGATTAGTGTTGGAATTAAAGTTTTTAGCATGCATCCATTGCATGATATCGTGTTATCATTGATAGAATTGCCCTTTTCAAGGCGTTCTGCCAATGAAAAACACGAAATCATTCACACAAATAGGCCCACACCTAAGATAAGTATTTTAAGTAGTGATAAAAAAGATGGTCGTCAATATAAACGCTCTTTTCAATTAAGTTGGTATGAAACTCACAAATGGATTTGTGGAAGTACCTTCAAAGAACGTTTGTATTGTTGGCCATGCTTATTATTAGGAAAAATGAAAAGCGTCTGGAATAGCGATGGATATGCCGACTTTAAGAATTTTTCGAGAGCAGTTAAAATGCATGAAGCATCTCGAGAGCATATTCAAAACTCGCTAAGTATTGTGCGGATGAGTTTAAACATGACAACAATTGAAGATGCTCTAATGGAAAACGCTCGTTTATCTAAGATAGCATACAACGAAGATATCCGCAAAAATCGGTTGCTGATGACTTATCTAATCGACACAACAATTTTATTAGGGAAACAGGAACTTGCTTTTAGAGGGCATGATGAATCTGAAACTTCTCTGAATAAAGGAAATTTCAGGGAATTATTTAACTGTTTGATCCGGCGTAACAGCGAACTTGTTAAACATTTAGAAGGAAAAAATGTTTTCACGGGGAAATCCAAAACGATTCAGAATGAATTGATTTTTTGTATTGAAGACTATCTAAAAGACTACATAAAAAAAGAGACATCAGATGCACTGTTTTTTTCAGTAATAGTAGATGACACGACAGACATTGTGGCAAAGGCACAATGTTGTATAACAATAAGGTATGTGAACAGGAACGCGGAGCTCAAAGAACGTTTTTTTTGTTGGATTTTTTGATGTTAGCTTGGATTCAAGAGCTAGTGCACTTTACAGCTTACTAGTTAGTGTCTTGGAACCATTTGCATTCAGACAAAAATTAGTAGCACAATGTTATGATGGAGCTGCAGTTATGGCTGGAGATTTGACTGATTTAAAAACAAGAATCAAATCTGTCGCACCTCTAGCACTTTATACTCATTGTGCTGCACATCGTTTGAATTTGATTTTGCAACAAGGCTCGAACTATATTAAAGAAAATAGAGTGTTTTTTGCAACTTTAAAAGGTTTACCAGCTTTTTTTCATAAATCATACAAACGTACATCTATTTTGGACAGAATACTAAAGAAAAGAATTCCTGAATCTTGCGACACAAGATGGTATTCTAGATCAAAAATTGTACATTTTACCGCAAATAATTGGGAGAATCTTAGACAAGTTTTTCAAGACATGATCGAGAACACAGAGTTAGATTCAGTATCAATACATCTCGCAAAGGGTTACTTAAAGGAGTTTTATGATTTTGAGTTTGCCTTCTTGACATTTGCATTGAAAGAAATTTTTTCAATAACTGATATCTTTTTTCAAGTTCTTCAACTTAGTAATCTTAAAATTGATATTTGTGTTTTACAATTAAAAATAGTATTAGATAGATTGAAAGAGCTACGAATAGAATCAGCAGTGAAGTGTATTTTTCAAAAAGCGGAAACTTTAACTGGATTGCCCCAAAATAGATATAGCTGCAAGATGAGTCCATCCGATTTTTTCGAGAAGTGGAAAGTATTATTTTATGAAATTTTGGATTGCATTATGTTCCAAATTATAGTAAGGTTTGATGACTTTCACAAACTCGAGTTTATATCACTATTTAATACCTCCAAGTATAGAGTTTTCAAAACAATTTCCTACTAATTTAATGGGTTCGCTACAAAAAACCTTCCCAAACATGTTTGACATGGATCGTATTAAAAACGAGTTAAGTATCATTTATCTAGATGCACAATTTCATGAAATTAGTTTGTCTGAAATGCTTAAGCTTTTAAACGATTTAGGGCTGGTATCAATATTTTCCGAAGTACATAGACTCGTAACATTGATTTTAACTATCCCAGTCACAACTGTGCAGGCTGAAAGAGATTTTTCATGCTTAAAGCGAGTTAAAACTCATTTGCGAAATACCATATGTCAACAGGGCCGGTCCTTTCATATGTGCAAGATGTGCAATTGCACAGGGCGCCATTTAAGAAGGGTGCTAAAACCCTAAACTGATAAAATGGGATACCTATTATCTACACTTACTGATAATTTTAGTTTCATATTGCATGAATAAGATTAAAGTAGCTTACTATTAAATTATCCTATTAAAATATTATTTATTGCAATTAACACATTTGTTGCGGTTGCGCAACTGTGGAGTTTTATTCAGAGTGGTGCGCCAAATTCTATCACTCACCATAAGGTGTTAAATTCATTCTGCCACGATCGAGCAATCCCAAATCTCGCACACAGTTCATACATTCGGACATCAATGGCTCCAGCTATACACATATGTATGTATGGACTAATGTAGATATATCTACTGATCAATGCGTTGAATACGTGTTAGTACAGTCAATTGGGAGTTCAGCGTGCATTTTCAAAAGGCAGAATTTTTTTTATTGCAATGCTTGTGGAATGCTATAATTAGCTTAAGTTCAATTTTCTGGAGTCTCCGATGATGGCGTTTGGGCTCCATCTTGAAAACAAGAGAAAGTGGGACACCCCCATATCTCCCAAACCGTGGCTTCCACAAGAAAGTTGTGGATGGCAAACTTGCGTAGAATATAATTTTTAGCAAGTCGTCCATACATTTTGCGTCGTGTCAATAACAAAAAAGAAACAATCCAAAAACCGTACCCAAAAAGGGGGGATTAACTTTCGCGCGCCACAATTTCTTGGTTTCCCCTATTACGGCGAAATTCGTCCGAAAATAACTTTTAGGCAGTTTTATCACCAAACGTTTGCGGTATTGCTTGTTTTGATCACTGTACCATGTCGGGAGTTATTGTATCTCGAAGTGGGACAAGTTATAGGAAAAAAGCATTGTAGGACAAGATAAACAGGTGTTAAAATGATCCCCCCTTTTCAACATCGTTTTTGGCGTGTAACTCTTTTAATATTGACAGCACGTGAAAATGATCTATCCACAACTTAATGCAAATTAAATTTCACACAAGTTTGTCATATTAAACTTATTTGTGGGGACGTTCTTTTCCAAGATATGGGTCCGTCCCACTTTTTTTTGTTCTCAAGATGGCGCCAAGGGGATTGGAGCTATAACCCCAGAAACATCAATATAAGCTCACATAGAGGCATACAACTAATTGCAATTAAAAATTTTCTGCCCACTAAAATGCTCCGTGAGTTTTGCAATGGGGGGTTTGCCATTGGAAGCCGATTATTTGGCCTAAAAATGCGTTTTTCACGTGAGTTTTCCCCTTTGGGATGCAATAGCCCCCGCCAGTGTAAAGCGATCAAAACGATCAATATCGCAAACGACTTGCGACAAAATTACCTTAAAGTTATTTCCAATATGTTTTGGGGTTAAAGTGAAAACAATGCATCTGTGGCGCTCGAAAGATGTTCCCCCCTTTTCGGATGTCGTTTTGAGCTTGTAACTCTTTTATTGTTAAAACCACGTAAAATTCATGTATGCATGACTTGCTAAAAATTAAATTCTTCACAAGTTTGTTATATGAAACTTTCTTGTGGGAGCCATGGTTTCAGAGATATGGGGGATATCCCACTATTTTTTGTTTCCAAGATGGAGCCCAGAGGACTGGGGCTGCGACCCTAGAAACTTGGATTTAAGCTCACAGTAAGATATATTACTCATTGCGCCAAAAATCCGGCTGCCTTCAAAATGCTCCGCGAGTTTCGCAACGGGGGGTTCGCCACCAAAAGTCGATTATTTGGCCTAAAAACGTTCCCGTTAACGTGCAGTGATTGGAACAATCAATACTGCAAACGATTGGCGACAAAACTATCTTAGAAAAGTATCCCAACGTGTTTCGCGTTAATTGTGAAATTAAAAAAGTTGTGGCGCCCGAAAGTTAATCCTCCCTTTTTGGGTACGGTTTTTGGATTGTTTCTTTTTTGTTATTGACACGACTTGCTAAAAATTATATTCTACGCAAGTTTGCCAAACACAACTTTCTTGTGGAAGCCACGGTTTGGGAGATATGGGAGTGTCCCACTTTCTTTTGTTTTCAAGATGGAGCCCAAACGCCATCATCGGGGAACTTAACCTAATTATATTATTCCACACGCATTGCAATGAAAATTTTTCTGTCTTTTGAAAATGCACGCTGAACTCCCAATTGACTGTACTATATATAGTTTGCATGGAAAAAAGAACGATTGATTTTCGTTTCTATGGGTGTAGATGGGCGCAAACAGTGCAGAAATGAAAACTTGCACCGTGTAGGGCAGAAATAGGAATTATGGGATATGAGGTGTAAAGTACGTATGTGAAAATAATTGAATTATTTGTGAGAATAAATTTAGATGCACCATTTCATCATTGAAAGCGTAAAATATTTCCAAAATGAGTAAAATATTTGGATTTTTAACATAATATACCTCCTCATGCATTGATTGGAAATTTATATAATTTATTCATAAACAAGACTTATTTTGCATCTGAAATTTTATTGCATGTTAACTTACTTCATTTGGTTTACTTTATCAGCTGCACGATGTTCATAATTTTCACATAAAGCTAATTAAAAGCAAATTTTCCACAGTCTTCTTCTCTGCGCTCTCGCCGCCATAAATCTTTTTATTCAAACGAAATTGTTGAAGTTTTATTAGATCCTGAAATGCAATATAAAGTTAACTAGTGAAAGATTTTAGCAGCTTCGAAATCATAATAGTATTATTTGTTTCTTGTATGATATCCATGAAGCGGCTTTATTAGATAATTTGAATATGCTATGTAAGAATCTAGAAAATGCTTTAATATTTATTGACTCAAAAGATTTAAATGGCGAAGAGTTGTGACAAGAATCAATGATGTTGTCTACGTTCGTTAAACCTGGTAGATCAATGTATTAAATTACATTTATCAAGCACATTTAGATCAAGCATTTCCAAATTCAGTCATTGACTTGAAAGTGCTTAATACGTTACCAATTACAGTCGCGTCAGGCGAACTTAGCTTTTCGAAACTAAAATTAATTAAAAATTATTTTAGGAATACAATGACTCAAGATCGCCTGGTAGGTTTAGCTATTTTGTCAATAGAAAAGATTTGGTAGAAAGATTAGAATATGACCCTTTGACTGCCGAGTTTGTGAAGCAAAAGGCCAGAAAAGTGCAATTTGTTTAATTCTTAGTTTCATTTTCAGCTATTTTTAATTTAAAGATTTTTAAATCAACTTTCCGGGCCTTACGGCACCCTACGGCACCTTACGGCACCCTACGGCACCCTACGGCACTTTACGTCACCTTACGGCACCCTACGGCACCCTACGGCACCTTACGGCACCTTTCGCCACCCTACGGCACCTTACGGCACTTTACGGCACCTTACGGCACTTTACGGCACCCTACGGCACTTTAGGGCACCTTACAGCACCCTACGGCACTTTACGGCACCTTACGGCACTTTACGGCACCTTACGGCACTCTACGGAACCTTACGGCATCCTATGGCACTTTACGGCACCTTACGGCACCCTACGGCACTTTGCGGCACCTTACGGCACTTTACGGCACCTTACGGCACCTTACGGCACTTTACGGCACCTTACGGCACCCTACGGCACCTTACGGCTATTTACGGCACCTTACGGCACTTTATGGAACTTTACGGCACCTTACGGCACTTTACGGCACCCTACGGAACTTTACGGCACTTTACGGCACCTTACGGCACTTTACGGCACCCTACGGCACTTTACGGCACACTACGGCACTTTACGGCACCTTACGGCACCTTACGGCACTTTACGGCACCTTACGGCACATTCCGGCACCTTACGGCACTTTACGGCACTTTACGGCACCTTACGGCACTTTACGGCACTTTACTGCACTTTACGGCACTTTATGGAACTTTACGGCACCTCACGGCACTTTACGGCACCCTACGGAACTTTACGGCACCTTACGGCACTTAACGGCACCCTACGGCACTTTACGGCACACTACGGCACCCTACGGCACACTACGGCACCTTACGGCACCCTACGGCACTTTAAGGCACCTTACGGCACTTTACGGCACCCTACGGCACCTTACGGCACCCTACGGCACCTTACGGCACTTTACGGCACCTTACGGCACCCTACGGCACCTTACGGCACTTTACGGCACCCTACGGCACCTTACGGCACTTTACGGCACCTTACGGCACTTTACGGCACTTTACGGCACTTTACGGCACCTTACGGCACTTTACGGCACCCTACGGCACTTTACGGCACTTTAAGGCACCTTACGGCACTTTACGGCTCCCTACGGCACTTTACGGCACCTTACGGCACTTTACGGCACCCTACGGCACCTTACGGCACCTTACGGCACTTTACGGCACCCTACGGCACCTTACGGCACCCTACGGCACCTTACGGCACTTTACGGCACCTTACGGCACTTGACGGCACCTTACGGCACTTTACGGCACCCTACGGCACCTTACGGCACTTTACGGCACCCTACGGCACCTTACGGCACCCTACGGCACTTTACGGCACCTTACGGCACTTTACGGCACCCTACGGCACTTTAAGACACCTTACGGCACTTTACGGCACCTTACGGCACTTTACGGCACCTTACGGCACCCTACAGCACTTTACGGCACCTTACGGCACTTTACGGCACCCTACGGCACTTTACGGCACCTTACGGCACTTTACGGCACTTTACGGCACCCTACGGCACCTTACGGCACTTTACGGCACTTTACGGCACTTTACGGCACTTTACGGCACCTTACGGCACTTTACGGCACCCTACGGCACTTTACGGCTTCTTACGGCACCTTACGGCACTTTACGGCACTTTACGGCACCCTACGGCACTTTACGGCACCTTACGGCACTTTACGGCACCCTACGGCACTTTACGGCTTCTTACGGCAACTTACGGCACTTTACGTCACTTTACGGCACCCTACGGCACCTTACGGCTCTTTACGGCACCCTACGGCACTTTACGGCACTTTGAGGCACCTTACGGCACTTTACGGCACCTTACGGCACTTTACGGCACCTTACGGCACCCTACGGCACTTTACGGCACTTTAAGGCACCCTATGGCACTTTACGGCACCTTACGGCACTTTACGGCACCTTAAGGCACCTTACGGCACTTGACGGCACTCTACGGCACCCTACGGCACCTTACGGCACCCTACGGCACTTCAAGGCACCTTACGGCATCCTACGGCACCCTACGGCACTTTACGCCACCTTACAGCACCTTACGGCACTTACGGCACCTTACGGCACCTTACGGCACTTGACGGCACCTTACGGCACCTACGGCACCTTACGGCACCTTACGGCACCTTACGGCACTTGACGGCACCTTACGGCACTTTACGGCACCCTACGGCACCCTACGGCACCTTACGGCACCTTACGGCACTTTACGGCACCTTACGGCACTTTACGGCACCCTACGGCACCTTACGGCACCCTACGGCACCTTACGCCACTTTACGGCACCTTACGGCACTTTGCGGCACTTAACGGCACCCTACGGCACACTACGGCACGTTACGGCACTGGACGGCCCCTTACGGCACTTTACGGCACCTTACGGCACTTAACGTAACCCTACGGCACTTTACGGAACCTTACGGCACTTTATGGCACCCTACGGCACCTTACGGCACTTTACGGCACCTTACGGCAACTTTACGGCACCCTACCGCACCTACGGCACCTTACGGCACTTTACGGCACCTTACGGCACTTTACGGCACTTACGGCACTTGACGGCACTTTGCGGCACTTTACGGCACCTTACGGCACTTTACGGCACCTTACGGCACTTTACGGCACCCTACGGAACTTTGCGGCACCTTACGGCACTTTACGGCACCCTACGGCACTTTACGGCACCTTACGGCACCTTACGGCACCTTACGGCACTTTACGGCACCCTACGGCACCTTACGGCACCCTACGGCACCTTACGGCACTTTACGGCACCTTACGGCACTTGACGGCACCTTACGGCACTTTACGGCACCCTACGGCACCTTACGGCACCCTACGGCACCTTACGGCACTTTACGGCACCTTACGGCACTTGACGGCACCTTACGGCACTTTACGGCACCCTACGGCACCTTACGGCACTTTACGGCACCTTACGGCACTTTACGGCACCCTACGGCACTTTACGGCACCTTACGGCACTTTACGGCACTCTACGGGACTTTACGGCACCTAACGGCACCTTACGGCACTCTACGGCACCCTACGGCACCTTACGGCTCCCTACGGCACTTTACGGCACCTTACGGCACTTTACGGCACCCTACGGCACCTTACGGCACCTTACGGCACTTTACGGCACCCTACGGCACCTTACGGCACCCTACGGCACCTTACGGCACTTTACGGCACCTTACGGCACTTGACGGCACCTTACGGCACTTTACGGCACCCCTACGGCACCTTACGGCACTTTACGGCACCCTACGGCACCTTACGGCACCCCTACGGCACTTTACGGCACCTTACGGCACTTTACGGCACCCTACGGCACTTTACGGCACTTTAAGGCACCTTACGGCACTTTACGGCACCTTACGGCACTTTACGGCACCTTACGGCACCCTACAGCACTTTACGGCACCTTACGGCACTTTACGGCACCCTACCCTTACGGCACTTTACGGCACCTTACGGCACTTTACGGCACTTTACGGCACCCTACGGCACCTTACGGCACTTTACGGCACTTTACGGCACTTTACGGCACTTTACGGCACCTTACGGCACTTTACAGCACCCTAAGGGCACTTTACGCTTCTTACGGCACCTTACGGCACTTTACGGCACTTTACGGCATCCTACGGCACTTTACGGCACCTTACGGCACTTTACGGCACCCTACGGCACTTTACGGCTTCTTACGGCTCTTTACGGCACTTTACGTCACTTTCCGGCACCCTACGGCACCTTACGGCACTTTACGGCACCCTACGGCACTTTACGGCACTTTGAGGCACCTTACGGCACTTTGCGGCACCTTACGGCACTTTACGGCACCTTACGGCCACCCTACGGCACTTTACGGCACTTTAAGGCACCCTATGGCACTTTACGGCACCTACGGCACTTTCCTTAAGGCACCTTACGGCACTTGACGGCACTCTACGGCACCCTACGGCACCTTACGGCACCCTACGGCACTTCACGGCACCTTACGGCATCCTACGGCACCCTACGGCACTTTACGCCACCTTACAGCTCCTTACGGCACTTTACGGCACCTTACGGCACCTTACGGCACTTGACGGCACCTTACGGCACCTTACGGCACCTTACGGCACCTTACGACACTTGACGGCACCTTACGGCACTTTACGGCACCTTACGGCACTTTACGGTACTTTACGGCACCTTACGGCACTTTACGGCACTTTACTGCACTTTACGGTACCCTACGGCACCCTACGGCACCTTACGGCACCTTACGGCACTTTACGGCACCTTACGGCACCTTACGGCACTTTACGGCACCCTACCGCACCTTACGGCACCCTACGGCACCTTACGCCACTTTACGGCACCTTACGGCACTTTGCGGCACTTAACGGCACCCTACGGCACACTACGGCACCCTACGGCACGTTACGGCACTGGACGGCCCCTTACGGCACTTTACGGCACCTTACGGCACTTAACGTAACCCTACGGCACTTTACGGAACCTTACGGCACTTTAGGGCACCCTACGGCACCTTACGGCACTTTACGGCACCTTACGGCACTTTACGGCACCCTACCGCACCTTACGGCACTTTACGGTCCCTTACGGCACTTTACGGCACCCTACGGCACTTTGCGGCACCTTACGGCACTTTACGGCACCCTACGGCACTTTACGGCACCTTACGGCACCTTACGGCACCTTACGGCACTTTACGGCACCCTACGGCACCCTACGGCACCTTACGGTTCTTTACGGCACCTTACGGTACTTTACGGCATCCTACGGAACTTTACGGCACCTTACGGCACTTTACGGCACCTTACGGCACCCTACGGCACCTTACGGCACTTTACGGCACCCTACGGCACCTTACGGCACTTTACGGCACCTTACGGCACTTTACGGCACCCTACGGCACTTTACGGCACCTTACGGCACTTTACGGCACTCTACGGGACTTTACGGCACCTTACGGCACCTTACGGCACTCTACGGCACCCTACGGCACCTTACGGCACTTTACGGCACTTTACGACACCCTACGGCGCTTTACGGCACCTTACGGCACCTTACGGCACTTTACGGCACTTTGCGGCACTTTACGGCATTTTACGGCACCTTACGGCAATTTACGGTACTTTACGGAACCCTACGGCACATTACGGCACTTTACGGCACCCTACGGCACTTTACGGCACCTTACGGCACCTTACGACACTTTACGGCACTTTACGGCCTTTTACGGCACCCTACGGCACTTTACGGCACCTTACGGTACTTTACGGCACCTTACGGCACTTTACGGCACCTTACGGCACTTTACGGCACCTTACGGCACCTTACGGCACCTTACGGCACTTTACGGCACCCTACGGCACCCTACGGCACCTTACGGTTCTTTACGGCACCTTACGGTACTTTACGGCATCCTACGGAACTTTACGGCACCTTACGGCACTTTACGGCACCTTACGGCACCCTACGGCACCTTACGGCACTTTACGGCACCCTACGGCACCTTACGGCACTTTACGGCACCTTACGGCACTTTACGGCACCCTACGGCACTTTACGGCACTTTACGCCACCTTACAGCACCTTACGGCACTTAACGGCACCTTACGGCACCTTACGGCACTTGACGGCACCTTACGGCACCTTACGGCACCTTACGGCACCTTACGGCACTTGACGGCACCTTACGGCACTTTACGGCACCCTACGGCACCCTACGGCACCTTACGGCACCTTACGGCACTTTACGGCACCTTACGGCACTTTACGGCACCCTACGGCACCTTACGGCACCCTACGGCACCTTACGCCACTTTACGGCACCTTACGGCACTTTGCGGCACTTAACGGCACCCTACGGCACACTACGGCACGTTACGGCACTGGACGGCCCCTTACGGCACTTTACGGCACCTTACGGCACTTAACGTAACCCTACGGCACTTTACGGAACCTTACGGCACTTTACGGCACCCTACGGCACCTTACGGCACTTTACGGCACCTTACGGCACTTTACGGCACCCTACCGCACCTTACGGCACCTTACGGCACTTTACGGCACCTTACGGCACTTGACGGCACTTTGCGGCACTTTACGGCACCTTACGGCACTTTACGGCACTTTACGGCACCTTACGGCACTTTACGGCACCCTACGGAACTTTGCGGCACCTTACGGCACTTTACGGCACCCTACGGCACTTTACGGCACCTTACGGCACCTTACGGCACCTTACGGCACTTTACGGCACCCTACGGCACCTTACGGCACCCTACGGCACTTTACGGCACCTTACGGCACTTGACGGCACCTTACGGCACTTTACGGCACCCTACGGCACCTTACGGCACCCTACGGCACTTTACGGCACCCTACGGCACCTTACGGCACCCTACGGCACCTTACGGCACTTTACGGCACTTGACGGCACCTTACGGCACTTTACGGCACCCTACGGCACCTTACGGCACCCTACGGCACTTTACGGCACCCTACGGCACCTTACGGCACCCTACGGCACCTTACGGCACCCTACGGCACCTTACGCCACTTTACGGCACCTTACGGCACTTTGCGGCACTTAACGGCACCCTACGGCACACTACGGCACGTTACGGCACTGGACGGCACCTTACGGCACTTTACGGCACCCTACGGAACTTTGCGGCACCTTACGGCACTTTACGGCACCCTACGGCACTTTACGGCACCTTACGGCACCTTACGGCACCTTACGGCACTTTACGGCACCCTACGGCACCTTACGGCACCCTACGGCACTTTACGGCACCTTACGGCACTTGACGGCACCTTACGGCACTTTACGGCACCCTACGGCACCTTACGGCACCCTACGGCACTTTACGGCACCCTACGGCACCTTACGGCACCCTACGGCACCTTACGGCACTTTACGGCACCTTACGGCACTTGACGGCACCTTACGGCACTTTACGGCACCCTACGGCACCTTACGGCACTTTACGGCACCCTACGGCACCTTACGGCACCCTACGGCACCTTACGGCACCCTACGGCACTTTACGGCACCCTACGGCACCTTACGGCACCCTACGGCACCTTACGGCACTTTACGGCACCTTACGGCACTTGACGGCACCTTACGGCACTTTACGGCACCCTACGGCACCTTACGGCACTTTACGGCACCCTACGGCACCTTACGGCACCCTACGGCACTTTACGGCACCTTACGGCACTTTACGGCACCCTACGGCACTTTACGGCACTTTAAGGCACCTTACGGCACTTTACGGCACCTTACGGCACTTTACGGCACCTTACGGCACCCTACGGCACCTTACGGCACTTTACGGCACTTTACGGCACTTTACGGCACCTTACGGCACTTTACGGCACCCTAAGGCACTTTACGGCTTCTTACGGCACCTTACGGCACTTTACGGCACTTTACGGCATCCTACGGCACTTTACGGCACCTTACGGCACTTTACGGCACCCTACGGCACTTTACGGCTTCTTACGGCACTTTACGGCACTTTACGTCACTTTCCGGCACCCTACGGCACCTTACGGCACTTTACGGCACCCTACGGCACTTTACGGCACTTTGAGGCACCTTACGGCACTTTGCGGCACCTTACGGCACCTTACGGCACTTTACGGCACCTTACGGCACCCTACGGCACTTTACGGCACTTTAAGGCACCCTATGGCACTTTACGGCACCTTACGGCACTTTACGGCACCTTAAGGCACCTTACGGCACTTGACGGCACTCTACGGCACCCTACGGCACCTTACGGCACCCTACGGCACTTCACGGCACCTTACGGCATCCTACGGCACCCTACGGCACTTTACGCCACCTTACAGCACCTTACGGCACTTTACGGCACCTTACGGCACCTTACGGCACTTGACGGCACCTTACGGCACCTTACGGCACCTTACGGCACCTTACGGCACCTTACGGCACTTGACGGCACCTTACGGCACTTTACGGCACCTTACGGCACTTTACGGTACTTTACGGCACCTTACGGCACTTTACGGCACTTTACTGCACTTTACGGTACCCTACGGCACCCTACGGCACCTTACGGCACCTTACGGCACTTTACGGCACCTTACGGCACTTTACGGCACCCTACGGCACCTTACGGCACCCTACGGCACCTTACGCCACTTTACGGCACCTTACGGCACTTTGCGGCACTTAACGGCACCCTACGGCACACTACGGCACCCTACGGCACGTTACGGCACTGGACGGCCCCTTACGGCACTTTACGGCACCTTACGGCACTTAACGTAACCCTACGGCACTTTACGGAACCTTACGGCACTTTACGGCACCCTACGGCACCTTACGGCACTTTACGGCACCTTACGGCACTTTACGGCACCCTACCGCACCTTACGGCACTTTACGGTCCCTTACGGCACTTTACGGCACCCTACGGCACTTTGCGGCACCTTACGGCACTTTACGGCACCCTACGGCACTTTACGGCACCTTACGGCACCTTACGGCACTTTACGGCACCCTACGGCACCCTACGGCACCTTACGGTTCTTTACGGCACCTTACGGTACTTTACGGCATCCTACGGAACTTTACGGCACCTTACGGCACTTTACGGCACCTTACGGCACCCTACGGCACCTTACGGCACTTTACGGCACCCTACGGCACCTTACGGCACTTTACGGCACCTTACGGCACTTTACGGCACCCTACGGCACTTTACGGCACCTTACGGCACTTTACGGCACTCTACGGGACTTTACGGCACCTTACGGCACCTTACGGCACTCTACGGCACCCTACGGCACCTTACGGCACTTTACGGCACTTTACGACACCCTACGGCGCTTTACGGCACCTTACGGCACTTTACGGCACTTTGCGGCACTTTACGGCATTTTACGGCACCTTACGGCAATTTACGGTACTTTACGGAACCCTACGGCACATTACGGCACTTTACGGCACCCTACGGCACTTTACGGCACCTTACGGCACCTTACGGCACTTTACGGCACTTTACGGCCTTTTACGGCACCCTACGGCACTTTACGGCACCTTACGGTACTTTACGGCACCTTACGGCACTTTACGGCACCTTACGGCACTTTACGGCACCTTACGGCACTTTACGGCACCTTACGGCACTTGACGGCGCACTTTGCGGCACTTTACGGCACCCTACGGCACTTTACGGCACCCTACGGCACTTTACCGCACTTTAAGGCACCTTACGGCACTTTACGGCACCTTACGGCACTTTACGGCACCCTACGGCACTTTACGGCACCTTACGGCACTTTACGGCACTCTACGGCACTTTACGGCACCTTACGGCACCTTACGGCACTTTACGGCACCCTACGGCACCCTACGGCACCTTATGGCACTTTACGGCACACTACGGCACTTTACGGCACCCTACGGCACTTTACGGCACCTTACGGCACTTTACGGCACCTTACGGCACCCTACGGCACTTTACGGCACCTTACGGCACTTTACGGCACTTTACGGCACTTTACGGCACCTTACGGCACCCTACGGCACTTTACGGCACTTCACGGCACTTTACGTCACCTTACGGCACTTAACGGCACCTTACGGCACTTTACGGCACCTTGCGGCACTTTACGGCACCTTATGGCACTTTACGGCACTTTACGGCACCCTACGGCACCTTACGGCACTTTACGGCCCCTTACGGCACTTTACGGCACCTTACGGCACTTTACGTAACCCTACGGCACTTTACGGCACCTTACGGAACTTAACGGCACCTTACGGCACCCTACGGCACTTTACGGCACCTTACGGCACTTTACGGCACCTAACGGCACATTACGGCACCTTACGGCACTTTACGGCACCTTACGGCACTTTACGGCACCTTACGGCACTTTACGGCACCTTACGGCACTTTACGACACCTTACGGCACTTTACGGCACCTTACGGCACTTTACGACACCTTACGGCACTTTACGGCACCTTACGGCACTTTGCGGCACTTTACGGCACCCTACGGCATTTTACGGCATCTACGGCATTTTACGGCACTTTAAGGCACCTTACGGCACTTTACGGCACCTTACGGCATTTTACGGCACTTTAAGGCACCCTACGGCACTTTACGGCACCTTACGGCACTTTACGGCACCTTACGGCACTTAACGGCACCTTACGGCACTTTACGGCACCTTACGGCACTTGACGGCACTTTGCGGCACTTTACGGCACCCTACGGCACTTTACGGCACCCTACGGCACTTTACCGCACTTTAAGGCACCTTACGGCACTTTACGGCACCTTACGGCACTTTACGGCACCCTACGGCACTTTACGGCACCTTACGGCACTTTACGGCACTCTACGGCACTTTACGGCACCTTACGGCACCTTACGGCACTTTACGGCACCCTACGGCACCCTACGGCACCTTATGGCAATTTACGGCACCTTACGGCACTTTACGGCACCCTACGGCACTTTACGGCACCTTACGGCACTTTGCGGCACTTTACGGCACCCTACGGCACTTTACGGCACCCTACGGCACTTTACCGCACTTTAAGGCACCTTACGGCACTTTACGGCACCTTACGGCACTTTACGGCACCCTACGGCACTTTACGGCACCTTACGGCACTTTACGGCACTCTACGGCACTTTACGGCACCTTACGGCACCTTACGGCACTTTACGGCACCCTACGGCACCCTACGGCACCCTACGGCACCTTATGATAATTTACGGCACCTTACGGCACTTTACGGCACCCTACGGCACTTTACGGCACCTTACGGCACCTTACGGCACTTTACGCCACACTACGGCACCCTACAGCACCTTACGGCACTTTACGGCACCTTACGGCACTTTACGGCACCCTACGGCACTTTACGGCACCTTACGGCACTTTACGGCACTTTACGGCACCCTACGGCACCTTGCGGCACTTTACGGCACCTTACGGCACTTTACGGCACCCTACGGCACCTTACGGCACTTTACGGCACCCTACGGCACCTTACGGCACACTACGGCACCTTACGGCACTTTACGGCACCTTACGGCACTTGACGGCACCTTACGGCACCTTACGGCACTTTACGGCACCCTACGGCACCTTACGGCACTTTACGGCACCCTACGGCACCTTACGGCACTTTACGGCACTTTACGGCACTTTACGGCACTTTACGGTACTTTACGGCATTTTACGGCACTTTACGGCACCTTACGGCACCTTACGGCACTTTACGGCACCCTACGGCACTTTACGGCTTCTTACGGCACCTTACGGCACCCTACGGCACCTTACGGCACTTTACGGCACTTTACGGCATTTTACGGCTTTCTACGGCACTCTACGGCACCTTACGGCACTTTACGGCACCCTACGGCACCTTTCGCCACTTTACGGCACTTGACGGCACCCTACGGCACTTTACGGCACCTTACGGCACTTTACGGCACTTTACGGCACCCTATGGCACTTTACGGCACCTTACGGCACTTTACGGCACTTTACGGCACCTTACGGCACTTTACGGCACCCTACGGCACCCTGCGGCACCTTACGGCACCCTACGGCACTTTACGGAACTTTACGGCACCTTACGGCACTTTACGGCACCCTACGGCACTTTACGGCTCCCTACGGCACTTTACGGCACCTTATGGCACTTTACGTAACCCTACGGCACTTTACGGCACCTCACGGAACTTAACGGCACCTTACGGCACCCTACGGCACTTTACGGCACCTTATGGCACTTTACGGCACTTTACGGCACCCTACGGCACCTTACGGCACTTTACGGCCCCTTACGGCACTTTACGGCACCTTACGGCACTTTACGTAACCCTACGGCACTTTACGGCACCTTACGGAACTTAACGGCACCTTACGGCACCCTACGGCACTTTACGGTACCTTACGGCACTTTACGGCACCTAACGGCACATTACGGCACCTTACGGCACTTTACGGCACTTTACGGCCTTTTACGGCACCCTACGGCACTTTACGGCACCTTACGGCACTTTACGGCACCCTACGGCACCTTACGGCACCCTACGGCACTTTACGGCACCCTACGGCACCTTACGGCACCCTACGGCACCTTACGGCACTTTACGGCACTTGACGGCACTTTGCGGCACTTTACGGCACCCTACGGCACTTTACGGCACCCTACGGCACTTTACCGCACTTTAAGGCACCTTACGGCACTTTACGGCACCTTACGGCACTTTACGGCACCCTACGGCACTTTACGGCACCTTACGGCACTTTACGGCACTCTACGGCACTTTACGGCACCTTGCGGCACCTTACGGCACTTTACGGCACCCTACGGCACCCTACGGCACCTTTCGCCACTTTACGGCACTTGACGGCACCCTACGGCACTTTACGGCACCTTACGGCACTTTACGGCACTTTACGGCACCCTATGGCACTTTACGGCACCTTACGGCACTTTACGGCACTTTACGGCACCTTACGGCACTTTACGGCACCCTACGGCACCCTGCGGCACCTTACGGCACCTTACGGCACTTTACGGCACCCTACGGCACCTTACGGCACCCTACGGCACCTTACGGCACTTTACGGCACCTTACGGCACTTGACGGCACCTTACGGCACTTTACGGCACCCTACGGCACCTTACGGCACCCTACGGCACTTTACGGCACCCTACGGCACCTTACGGCACCCTACGGCACCTTACGGCACTTTACGGCACCTTACGGCACTTGACGGCACCTTACGGCACTTTACGGCACCCTACGGCACCTTACGGCACCCTACGGCACCCTACGGCACCTTACGGCACCCTACGGCACTTTACGGCACCTTACGGCACTTTACGGCACCCTACGGCACTTTACGGCACTTTAAGGCACCTTACGGCACTTTACGGCACCTTACGGCACTTTACGGCACCTTACGGCACCCTACAGCACTTTACGGCACCTTACGGCACTTTACGGCACCCTACGGCACTTTACGGCACCTTACGGCACTTTACGGCACTTTACGGCACCCTACGGCACCTTACGGCACTTTACGGCACTTTACGGCACTTTACGGCACTTTACGGCACCTTACGGCACTTTACGGCACCCTAAGGCACTTTACGGCTTCTTACGGCACCTTACGGCACTTTACGGCACTTTACGGCATCCTACGGCACTTTACGGCACCTTACGGCACTTTACGGCACCCTACGGCACTTTACGGCTTCTTACGGCACTTTACGGCACTTTACGTCACTTTCCGGCACCCTACGGCACCTTACGGCACTTTACGGCACCCTACGGCACTTTACGGCACTTTGAGGCACCTTACGGCACTTTGCGGCACCTTACGGCACTTTACGGCACCTTACGGCACCCTACGGCACTTTACGGCACTTTAAGGCACCCTATGGCACTTTACGGCACCTTACGGCACTTTACGGCACCTTAAGGCACCTTACGGCACTTGACGGCACTCTACGGCACCCTACGGCACCTTACGGCACCCTACGGCACTTCACGGCACCTTACGGCATCCTACGGCACCCTACGGCACTTTACGCCACCTTACAGCACCTTACGGCACTTTACGGCACCTTACGGCACCTTACGGCACTTGACGGCACCTTACGGCACCTTACGGCACCTTACGGCACCTTACGGCACTTGACGGCACCTTACGGCACTTTACGGCACCTTACGGCACTTTACGGTACTTTACGGCACCTTACGGCACTTTACGGCACTTTACTGCACTTTACGGTACCCTACGGCACCCTACGGCACCTTACGGCACCTTACGGCACTTTACGGCACCTTACGGAACTTTACGGCACCCTACGGCACCTTACGGCACCCTACGGCACCTTACGCCACTTTACGGCACCTTACGGCACTTTGCGGCACTTAACGGCACCCTACGGCACACTACGGCACCCTACGGCACGTTACGGCACTGGACGGCCCCTTACGGCACTTTACGGCACCTTACGGCACTTAACGTAACCCTACGGCACTTTACGGAACCTTACGGCACTTTACGGCACCCTACGGCACCTTACGGCACTTTACGGCACCTTACGGCACTTTACGGCACCCTACCGCACCTTACGGCACTTTACGGTCCCTTACGGCACTTTACGGCACCCTACGGCACTTTGCGGCACCTTACGGCACTTTACGGCACCCTACGGCACTTTACGGCACCTTACGGCACCTTACGGCACTTTACGGCACCCTACGGCACCCTACGGCACCTTACGGTTCTTTACGGCACCTTACGGTACTTTACGGCATCCTACGGAACTTTACGGCACCTTACGGCACTTTACGGCACCTTACGGCACCCTACGGCACCTTACGGCACTTTACGGCACCCTACGGCACCTTACGGCACTTTACGGCACCTTACGGCACTTTACGGCACCCTACGGCACTTTACGGCACCTTACGGCACTTTACGGCACTCTACGGGACTTTACGGCACCTTACGGCACCTTACGGCACCTTACGGCACCTTACGGCACTTTACGGCACCTTACGGCACCCTACAGCACTTTACGGCACCTTACGGCACTTTACGGCACCCTACGGCACTTTACGGCACCTTACGGCACTTTACGGCACTTTACGGCACCCTACGGCACCTTACGGCACTTTACGGCACTTTACGGCACTTTACGGCACTTTACGGCACCTTACGGCACTTTACGGCACCCTAAGGCACTTTACGGCTTCTTACGGCACCTTACGGCACTTTACGGCACTTTACGGCATCCTACGGCACTTTACGGCACCTTACGGCACTTTACGGCACCCTACGGCACTTTACGGCTTCTTACGGCACTTTACGGCACTTTACGTCACTTTCCGGCACCCTACGGCACCTTACGGCACTTTACGGCACCCTACGGCACTTTACGGCACTTTGAGGCACCTTACGGCACTTTGCGGCACCTTACGGCACTTTACGGCACCTTACGGCACCCTACGGCACTTTACGGCACTTTAAGGCACCCTATGGCACTTTACGGCACCTTACGGCACTTTACGGCACCTTAAGGCACCTTACGGCACTTGACGGCACTCTACGGCACCCTACGGCACCTTACGGCACCCTACGGCACTTCACGGCACCTTACGGCATCCTACGGCACCCTACGGCACTTTACGCCACCTTACAGCACCTTACGGCACTTTACGGCACCTTACGGCACCTTACGGCACCTGACGGCACCTTACGGCACCTTACGGCACCTTACGGCACCTTACGGCACCTTACGGCACTTGACGGCACCTTACGGCACTTTACGGCACCTTACGGCACTTTACGGTACTTTACGGCACCTTACGGCACTTTACGGCACTTTACTGCACTTTACGGTACCCTACGGCACCCTACGGCACCTTACGGCACCTTACGGCACTTTACGGCACCTTACGGAACTTTACGGCACCCTACGGCACCTTACGGCACCCTACGGCACCTTACGCCACTTTACGGCACCTTACGGCACTTTGCGGCACTTAACGGCACCCTACGGCACACTACGGCACCCTACGGCACGTTACGGCACTGGACGGCCCCTTACGGCACTTTACGGCACCTTACGGCACTTAACGTAACCCTACGGCACTTTACGGAACCTTACGGCACTTTACGGCACCCTACGGCACCTTACGGCACTTTACGGCACCTTACGGCACTTTACGGCACCCTACCGCACCTTACGGCACTATACGGTCCCTTACGGCACTTTACGGCACCCTACGGCACTTTGCGGCACCTTACGGCACTTTACGGCACCCTACGGCACTTTACGGCACCTTACGGCACCTTACGGCACTTTACGGCACCCTACGGCACCCTACGGCACCTTACGGTTCTTTACGGCACCTTACGGTACTTTACGGCATCCTACGGAACTTTACGGCACCTTACGGCACTTTACGGCACCTTACGGCACCCTACGGCACCTTACGGCACTTTACGGCACCCTACGGCACCTTACGGCACTTTACGGCACCTTACGGCACTTTACGGCACCCTACGGCACTTTACGGCACCTTACGGCACTTTACGGCACTCTACGGGACTTTACGGCACCTTACGGCACCTTACGGCACTCTACGGCACCCTACGGCACCTTACGGCACTTTACGGCACTTTACGACACCCTACGGCGCTTTACGGCACCTTACGGCACCTTACGGCACTTTACGGCACTTTGCGGCACTTTACGGCATTTTACGGCACCTTACGGCAATTTACGGTACTTTACGGAACCCTACGGCACATTACGGCACTTTACGGCACCCTACGGCACTTTACGGCACCTTACGGCACCTTACGGCACTTTACGGCACTTTACGGCCTTTTACGGCACCCTACGGCACTTTACGGCACCTTACGGTACTTTACGGCACCTTACGGCACTTTACGGCACCTTACGGCACTTTACGGCACCTTACGGCACTTGACGGCACTTTGCGGCACTTTACGGCACCCTACGGCACTTTACGGCACCCTACGGCACTTTACCGCACTTTAAGGCACCTTACGGCACTTTACGGCACCTTACGGCACTTTACGGCACCCTACGGCACTTTACGGCACCTTACGGCACTTTACGGCACTCTACGGCACTTTACGGCACCTTACGGCACCTTACGGCACTTTACGGCACCCTACGGCACCCTACGGCACCTTATGGCACTTTACGGCACACTACGGCACTTTACGGCACCCTACGGCACTTTACGGCACCTTACGGCACTTTACGGCACCTTACGGCACCCTACGGCACTTTACGGCACCTTACGGCACTTTACGGCACTTTACGGCACTTTACGGCACCTTACGGCACCCTACGGCACTTTACGGCACTTCACGGCACTTTACGTCACCTTACGGCACTTAACGGCACCTTACGGCACTTTACGGCACCTTGCGGCACTTTACGGCACCTTATGGCACTTTACGGCACTTTACGGCACCCTACGGCACCTTACGGCACTTTACGGCCCCTTACGGCACTTTACGGCACCTTACGGCACTTTACGTAACCCTACGGCACTTTACGGCACCTTACGGAACTTAACGGCACCTTACGGCACCCTACGGCACTTTACGGCACCTTACGGCACTTTACGGCACCTAACGGCACATTACGGCACCTTACGGCACTTTACGGCACCTTACGGCACTTTACGGCACCTTACGGCACTTTACGGCACCTTACGGCACTTTACGACACCTTACGGCACTTTACGGCACCTTACGGCACTTTACGACACCTTACGGCACTTTACGGCACCTTACGGCACTTTGCGGCACTTTACGGCACCCTACGGCATTTTACGGCATCTACGGCATTTTACGGCACTTTAAGGCACCTTACGGCACTTTACGGCACCTTACGGCATTTTACGGCACTTTAAGGCACCCTACGGCACTTTACGGCACCTTACGGCACTTTACGGCACCTTACGGCACTTTACGGCACCTTACGGCACTTTACGGCACCTTACGGCACTTGACGGCACTTTGCGGCACTTTACGGCACCCTACGGCACTTTACGGCACCCTACGGCACTTTACCGCACTTTAAGGCACCTTACGGCACTTTACGGCACCTTACGGCACTTTACGGCACCCTACGGCACTTTACGGCACCTTACGGCACTTTACGGCACTCTACGGCACTTTACGGCACCTTACGGCACCTTACGGCACTTTACGGCACCCTACGGCACCCTACGGCACCCTACGGCACCTTATGGCAATTTACGGCACCTTACGGCACTTTACGGCACCCTACGGCACTTTACGGCACCTTACGGCACCTTACGGCACTTTACGCCACACTACGGCACCCTACAGCACCTTACGGCACTTTACGGCACCTTACGGCACTTTACGGCACCCTACGGCACTTTACGGCACCTTACGGCACTTTACGGCACTTTACGGCACCCTACGGCACCTTGCGGCACTTTACGGCACCTTACGGCACTTTACGGCACCCTACGGCACCTTACGGCACTTTACGGCACCCTACGGCACCTTACGGCACACTACGGCACCTTACGGCACTTTACGGCACCTTACGGCACTTGACGGCACCTTACGGCACCTTACGGCACTTTACGGCACCCTACGGCACCTTACGGCACTTTACGGCACCCTACGGCACCTTACGGCACTTTACGGCACTTTACGGCACTTTACGGTACTTTACGGCATTTTACGGCACTTTACGGCACCTTACGGCACTTTACGGCACCCTACGGCACTTTACGGCTTCTTACGGCACCTTACGGCACCCTACGGCACCTTACGGCACTTTACGGCACTTTACGGCATTTTACGGCTTTCTACGGCACTCTACGGCACCTTACGGCACTTTACGGCACCCTACGGCACCTTTCGCCACTTTACGGCACTTGACGGCACCCTACGGCACTTTACGGCACCTTACGGCACTTTACGGCACTTTACGGCACCCTATGGCACTTTACGGCACCTTACGGCACTTTACGGCACTTTACGGCACCTTACGGCACTTTACGGCACCCTACGGCACCCTGCGGCACCTTACGGCACCCTACGGCACTTTACGGAACTTTACGGCACCTTACGGCACTTTACGGCACCCTACGGCACTTTACGGCTCCCTACGGCACTTTACGGCACCTTACGGCACTTTACGTAACCCTACGGCACTTTACGGCACCTCACGGAACTTAACGGCACCTTACGGCACCCTACGGCACTTTACGGCACCTTATGGCACTTTACGGCACTTTACGGCACCCTACGGCACCTTACGGCACTTTACGGCCCCTTACGGCACTTTACGGCACCTTACGGCACTTTACGTAACCCTACGGCACTTTACGGCACCTTACGGAACTTAACGGCACCTCACGGCACCCTACGGCACTTTACGGTACCTTACGGCACTTTACGGAACCTAACGGCACATTACGGCACCTTACGGCACTTTACGGCACTTTACGGCCTTTTACGGCACCCTACGGCACTTTACGGCACCTTACGGCACTTTACGGCACCTTACGGCACCTTACGGCACCTTACGGCACTTTACGACACCTTACGGCACTTTACGGCACCTTACGGCACTTTGCGGCACTTTACGGCACCCTACGGCATTTTACGGCATCTACGGCATGTTACGGCACTTTAAGGCACCTTACGGCACTTTACGGCACCTTACGGCACTTTACGGCACCCTACGGCACTTTACGGCACCTTACGGCACTTAACGGCACCCAAAGGCACTTTACGGCACCTTACGGCACCTTGCGCCACTTTACGGCACCCTACGGCACCCTACGGCACCCTACGGCACCTTACGGCACTTTACGGCACCTTACGGCACTTTACGGCACCCTACGGCGTTTTACGGCACCTTACGGCACTTTACGGCACCTTACGGCACCCTACGGCACCTTACGGCACTTTACGGCACCCTACGGCACCTTACGGCACACTACGGCACCTTACGGCACTTTACGGCACCTTACGGCACTTGACGGCACCCTACGGCACCCTACGGCACCCTACGGCACCTTATGGCACTTTACGGCCTTTTACGGCACCCTACGGCACTTTACGGCACCTTACGGTACTTTACGGCACCTTACGGCACTTTACGGCACCTTACGGCACTTTACGCGACCTTACGGCACTTTACGGCACCTTACGGCACTTGACGGCACTTTGCGGCACTTTACGGCACCCTACGGCACTTTCCGGCACCCTACGGCACTTTACCGCACTTTAAGGCACCTTACGGCACTTTACGGCACCTTACGGCACTTTACGGCACCCTACGGCACTTTACGGCACCTTACGGCACTTTACGGCACTCTACGGCACTTTACGGCACCTTACGGCACTTTACGGCACCCTACGGCACTTTACGGCATCTTACGGCACCTTACGGCACTTTACGCCACACTACGGCACCCTACGGCACCCTACGGCACCTTATGGCAATTTACGGCACCCTACGGCACTTTACGGCACCCTACGGCACTTTACGGCACCTTACGGCACTTTACGCCACACTACGGCACCCTACTGCACCTTACGGCACTTTACGGCACCTTACGGCACTTTACGGCACCCTACGGCACTTTACGGCACCTTACGGCACTTTACGGCACTTTACGGCACCCTACGGTACCTTGCGGCACTTTACGGCACCTTACGGCACTTTACGGCACCCTACGGCGCTTTACGGCACCTTACGGCACCTTACGGCACTTTACGGCACTTTGCGGCACTTTACGGCATTTTACGGCACCTTACGGCAATTTACGGTACTTTACGGAACCCTACGGCACATTACGGCACTTTACGGCACCCTACGGCACTTTACGGCACCTTACGGCACCTTACGGCACTTTACGGCACTTTACGGCCTTTTACGGCACCCTACGGCACTTTACGGCACCTTACGGTACTTTACGGCACCTTACGGCACTTTACGGCACCTTACGGCACTTTACGGCACCTTACGGCACTTTACGGCACCTTACGGCACTTGACGGCACTTTGCGGCACTTTACGGCACCCTACGGCACTTTACGGCACCCTACGGCACTTTACCGCACTTTAAGGCACCTTACGGCACTTTACGGCACCTTACGGCACTTTACGGCACCCTACGGCACTTTACGGCACCTTACGGCACTTTACGGCACTCTACGGCACTTTACGGCACCTTACGGCACCTTACGGCACTTTACGGCACCCTACGGCACCCTACGGCACCTTATGGCACTTTACGGCACACTACGGCACTTTACGGCACCCTACGGCACTTTACGGCACCTTACGGCACTTTACGGCACCTTACGGCACCCTACGGCACTTTACGGCACCTTACGGCACTTTACGGCACTTTACGGCACTTTACGGCACCTTACGGCACCCTACGGCACTTTACGGCACTTCACGGCACTTTACGTCACCTTACGGCACTTAACGGCACCTTACGGCACTTTACGGCACCTTGCGGCACTTTACGGCACCTTATGGCACTTTACGGCACTTTACGGCACCCTACGGCACCTTACGGCACTTTACGGCCCCTTTCGGCACTTTACGGCACCTTACGGCACTTTACGTAACCCTACGGCACTTTACGGCACCTTACGGAACTTAACGGCACCTTACGGCACCCTACGGCACTTTACGGCACCTTACGGCACTTTACGGCACCTAACGGCACATTACGGCACCTTACGGCACTTTACGGCACCTTACGGCACTTTACGGCACCTTGCGGCACTTTACGGCACCTTACGGCACTTTACGACAC